>JABFFF010000314.1:0-138067 GCA_013623665.1 Fusarium sublunatum | reverse complement strand
TCCATGTCCTTCTCGAGATCTTCTTGTTCCTCTTGGTACATTTGCAAGCTACTTTGGGCATTGCTCTGTGCTTGTGCATCGGATTGGGCTGGTGTAGTTGTGAGTTGCGGGAAAGTAAAGACTTGGGACGAAGAGGCTGAAGGTTTGGTTTGGCTTTGGCTCGTCACGTTCGGGAAGAGAGATGGCTGAGCTCCTATCTGTGCAGTTTGAGCAGGTTGGAAGATATTGAACGGGTTTCCGGGTGCTTCTGTCTCTTGTGTCGTGGCTGCGAGAGATGATCGAGTAGGTTGAGGTTGAGGTTGAGATGTGTCTGTCTCTTGTTCTTGGTCTGTAGTCTCAATAACAGGGCCTTGTTTTGGTTGGATTTGCTCCTGGTTACCTGTCGAGTTCTCCACGGCTGGTGTCGCTTCTTCTGGGTCATCACAGAATTCATCACCCTCTGTGTCTAGTTGGCCCATGAGCGCCTGTATCGACTCCTCCATAAGTCTTTCCTTTTCCTCCCCTTTAGCCTTTTTGTCTTCAGTCTCGGATGAGGCTTGAGCAACGGCGGGAGTTGGAAGGCTTGGTTCAGGGGAAGGGATTGCTTGCACGGGTTCTTGTAGAGGTTGCTGGACATACTCCTGAATGGACTCTTGGATAGGCTCTTGGACTAACTGCTGGGCAGGTTCCTGCACAGGTGGTTGAACCAGTTGCTGAACAACTTGCTGGACTGGCTGCTCAATGGGCTGCTGAACAAGTGGCTGGAAGAGCTGTTGGGTCATCGGCTGAACAGGCTGCTGGATAGGCTCTTGAGTAGGTTGCTGGACCATCTGCTGAAAGGATGGTTGGTACTGTTCCTGGGCTTGGGCTTGGACGTTGGTTTGGTCGTAATACTGGACAGGCCCCTGGATGTCTTCTCCCATTTCAACATCAGGGGCTTCTGCTACCATAACCGGTTCGTCATCCAGCCAATCCATATCGACATCTCCAAGTGACTCTTGTTGGCCGTCCGAAGGTGGATTCATATCCTCATCACTGTCGTAATAGGGTATACTCTCTTGAAGTAGCTCCAGGGATTCCTGGGGCTCCTCGTCCACGTCTTCCATACTCTCGTCATCACTCTGAATACCTTCCCTGTCTGATTGAGACTTGGGCTCGTTGTATCTGAGCCCTTCCCGGGTCAACTCATCAAGGGCAGCATCGATATCGGAAATCCTTGAGCCGGTGAAGCTGGTGAATCCGTCTGTCCTGAAGGGGTTATAAGGGACTGCGGCAGCTGGAGTAGATGAAGCTTCTTCGTGACTTTGACTGGTCTCAAGTAGAAGTTGGGGAGTGATGGGGTCCAATGCCTCATATTTGGTGATATCTGGGAGATCTGAGGTCTGTTGAGGGGGTACTTCTTCTTGAGTAGGGGACTTTAGAGGGGAATCAGGAAGAGACACATAAGAAGCTTCGGGGGAACTCTGGGTAGTGAGCTCTTCTGGTTGAGATACTTCTTCGGTCTGCCGAGGGGTAGCTGTGCTTGCAACAGTAGAGGGCTCTGGTGTATAAGTCTGCTGGTTAGGAAGGGAGGCGTTGGCCACTTTCTTATTCCATCCTCGAGCGGGTTGAGTGGGTGTACTCTGGCGACTCCCTCGGTTGTGGTTCTCAGCCTTCCTAGATCCTCTGCGCCTCTTAAGTCCAATTTTCTGCATGTCCTCTATGGATAGTTCTCCAGTAGGTCGTACATCGGGTACAGCAGTGTTGGGAGTGGCTGGTTCCTCTGGTACCTTTGCATGGGAATCCTCTGGCAACTGTGGATGCGAAACTGGCTCGGGGGCGTCAGGGAGGTTGGTCGGTGGTAGAAGAGCAGTGGACTCGGTCGACTTTGGAAGCTGTTCAGGGGTAACTGAGCTGGCTTCAGGTAGATTGTTCGGCGGGAGAGGATGAGCGGGTTCAGTAGACTCTGGAGCATCTTCAAGGGTAGCAGTGATGGCTTCAGGTGGATCGTTCGATGGTACAACAGGAGCAGCTGGCTCAGTAGGCTCAGGGGCCTGCTCAGGTGTGACTTCGCTGGCGTCAGACTTTTTTTTGAGTCTCCTGGTTGGTTTTGACGGCCTTAGCCTCTTTGTCCTCTTTCGCTTGAGCTGCCCGTCGGCGCCTCTGCTGTCTTCTAACGTGACTGTATCCAGTTTGCTGGAGCCGCGTAAACGATGGGAGGTACTCCTCGTCGTCCACATCCTTGGTAGCCTCCTGGGATACGGTCAGAAGGGTTGTGCTGGGCTCGGCAACAGGAACTGCAGTGGTGGGATTTGGTTCAGGAGGCGATGGCTCAGTCTGAGCAGACTCTTGTTGCTCTTCCGAGGCCTCTCCTGCAAAGACAAGATGACTGTTGATCGTTGGCGCTGGGCCCATTCGACCTTTGCCCTTGGAAGAAGACTTGGGAGCATCATCCTCTTCCTCTGGCTCCTCAACGCCTGCTCTCGTCGTCTGCGTGCAGTGGGTTACAAACCTAACTGCCTTGCTGCTGCCAGTGTATGGAAACCCATCTCGGCCTCTGATCTTGACATCCTGGTACTCGCCCAGTGTTGTCTCCCACTCAGGCACTGGCGTAGGCACAGGCTGAGGCGGGCGCCAATACTGGCTCTGACGGGGTCGTCCGGAATGCAGGGCCGAGTATCTGAAGTATTTGTCCATCTCAGAAAGGTTTCTCTTCCTCTCTTTTTCCTCAACCTCCCTTTCTCTCGCCTCTTCTTCCACCTTCTTGGTCTCTTCTTCCGCCCTCCTGGCCTTCTCGTCCAGCCTGGCTTGTTCCCGATCTTCTCTCTCCTTTATCAACTTTTTCAAAAACTCATCGGCGGCCGTGCCATGACGGTCCGCGTCCGAGTTGTTTCCCGGGGGATCTGGGAACAAAATGTCGATGTCGATGCCGTTGTAGATAAAGTCTACCACAGCAATGATCGTTTTATAGATCATTGCTGGGACCTGGAAGAGACTTAAATCGAGAGTGGCCAAGGCCAGAACAAACCAAAGCTTTATCAGGAAGAAGAAGAAAGGCTTTGTTATGTTTGCGTTTTTCTCGTATGCCTCGCTCCAGATCGCAGGGATCGAGAATATGGCGATGACGAGGACGGGGAGCAGCCATGCCATGAACTTCTTGTTCAGCCAGTGGGAAAAGTGAGATGCCACCGGTGCCAGCAAGAGCACCGGGATCGTGGACAGGATTCGGCAAATCATCTCCATCATGATCATGATGGAGTTGTTGTGGTGAGGGTCGGAGCACTTGTGGACGTCAAAGGCAGAGGTGAAGTCGCAGTCGTTCTTAACCCAGAAGAAAATGGTTTGCTGGATCAAAGGATCGAGGTCTTTTCTGCGCATATTTTTGCTATGTTGTATGTAAAGTTATCGGCTAGTTTGTATATAAATGTTAGCTTTTCTTGAATATCAGCCTGCAGAATATAGCTGACATCGTATATATGTGTGTTGGACGGGGGAACTCACGCGAAGCAAGAGGCGGAAAGATGCAGGTTTATAAAGAACAATGCCGCTGTTGTTGTTGAAAGGTAAAGGAAAGACATGAATGTCTGCGGGAGTTTGACAACTGCGTTGCTCTGTTGCATTTGTTTGTTTTGCATAAAAACTTGGTTGACAGTGACGAACACTGATCGAGGTGAATGCAGTGAACAGTAATCACAGTTGCCAGTGGCACCATGGTCAGTGAATAATAAGCAATAGCAGTATTTTAGAGAGATTTCAGAGAGTATTTCTAATAATCAAAATATCTACTCAAGTGCAAAATAGCCTTGTTAGGGTTATGAATAAAAGAAGCTCCAGCTTGTTCACATCACATATCACCATGCCACTGCAAAGCATAGCCATGCATGCTACCTTGAGGACTAGTTCGTCTATCATGAACACCCAATGATAGCAAGCCTTATTGCGCACAGTCACTGAACAAACATAAAATCAGACATATCTTGCACAGCAAAGCCTTTGATCCACATTGCAACTATCAAAGCAATACCACAAGCCAATCCTATTGACAAAGACGAACGCAAACAAAGGTATCTATGTCCAAACAACGCCAATTTGTGAGTCCCATATGTTTCCAATCCCATCATCACTCATTATTATGCCTACAGTGACCATCTTTACTTGCGACCCCTTGCAATCAGTCTTGCATGCAACTCTACCATCACATCACCCCACTGCTCTTCTCCAGCGCCAACAGCCTTGCCAATTCGCGACCCAAGGAACTCGGCCACCTTGGACACGTTGAAGTGCTCACCGTATAGCACTTTGGCTTCCGGCGTGATGGTCACTTCGAGCCCCTCAGCACCGCTCTGACCATGAAGGTTCAATTCAATCTCGATCCGGGTCTGCAGCGGCACGAGCAGCAAAGATGTTGTGATAGCCACGCTCGAGTCGGATGTCCTCTTCACGGTTGTAGGGAACGTAGCATTGAGTCGCCCAACTTGAGATGAGACCAAGCTAGCCTTGTCCCAGGCTACCTTGACAGTGTTTAGGAGGTGGGAAACCTCGGTGCGATTCTGAGGAAGTGCACGAGCGTGGTCTCGAATACACTGTAAAAAGAACTCCTTCTCTACAGTCTTGGGAAGTGCATTTTGCTCTCGGTTCTCAGCAATGTACCATAGGTCGATTGTTGAGTTAGGCTGGTGCGCTTGGAACGAGGCGATATCGAAGACGATCTCAATCTCGCGCTTGTAAGCCATGGACAGTACTGTTCCAGATATTCCAGTCACTGCCCATCCATGCTCCTTCTCAAGGGCATCAGCTCGGGCTGGCATACAGTTAGCTGATGTTCAATAATATCATTAGAAGACATACCTTTGAGGTTGTTAACCTCTGTGCTCGTCCAGCCACGGCACTCTTCTCTGATCTTCTCAGACTCTGCAATGTCCTCAACACAATTCTGCTTTTGGGTTATTAAATCCTCCACTTCAATTTCTGAAGCTTGGAACTGCTCCCTCAGCTCAGCAATGCGTTTCTTCTTGTATTCAACGTCCTCGTCGAAAGAGGCCAGCTCATCGCGAGCAGCTTCAAGGCCGGCAGGGTCACAATCAGCGAGTTCCCGAGCGACCTCCTCAAGGTTGCTGCTCTCCTCCACCAGAGATAGGTAGCGATCCAAAATGGCGGGTAGGATGGAGTCAATAAGACTCCTCTGCTTGTCTAGAAGCTCCTTATCGGCTTCCATACCGTCGTCAATTCCAAGGAGACCTTCCTTCAGTCCCTCCTGCAACTTCATTCGCCATTCATACCACATAGCTTTGCTCAGAAGGCGAGCGTGGTTCTTGACGTTCATGAACTGTTTATCCATCAGGGTCTTGATCTCGGGTGTAGCAGCCATATACTCTTTGAATAGTGGGGGGTTCTCCTCAAAGGTGTCGGCCTCGATCTCCTTAACAATTCGTCGACCCTCTGAGATGTACTTCTTGAGCTCGCGGCATGAGTGCTGATACAACTCAAGCATTGGCACGGTGCAAGCTCCAGCAACAACGCATCGCTCAAGTGAGAGGTTCTCTTCGCCTTCCTCGAGTAATTCCTTGTCCAAGGTTCCAGGAGCTTGCGTATGACGGCGTTTGGTAGTTGTCAGTTCCATAAAGCGGATCGAGGTCATGTTTAAGAAGTCTTGTAGATGAATCCTCTCTTCGTCCTCGCCAGCCTCCGCCTCTGCCTCATGCTCAAGCTGGCCAGCATCCTTTACGGGTGATTCATCGAAGTTCACTGAATGAGCAGCGCGGTCATCCTCAACATCCTTAAACCTCCCCTGATGCCTTGGCGTTGTTGCTGTATCGGGTTTCTCAGGCGATAATAATGTTGGAGTGGAACTCGGGGGCTGCAAGCTTTTTCGAAGAGACATATTCAACCTCCCCGTTGTCTCTTCTTTAGATGGTGGCTGCTGAAGCCTGACGTTCTTGACCGGACTGCCTTGATGATTCTTGAGTCTCTTCACGCCATCATTCTCCTCAGCTTCCTCTTCGTCTGAATCCAGTTCGTTTGGTCGCTTTCCAAGCAGGCCCCTGGCACTTCCAACATGAAGACTCTTGCGACCTCTGAGCGGGTTTCGTTTGGGGCTCAGACTGTCAATCATTTCTCGCAGGTTGAGAGTGGCTTCAGCGCCATCTGCCTCCCGCTCCAGAATTTTCTTACGATTCTCTTTATCTTCCTCTTGCTGGGTTTCCCTGTCAACCTCCTCAGCCATCTCTTTTGGATCTTCAAACATAACGGTACGTTTTCCGGGTACGAAATCAGTAGCTATGTCACTAATAGACCCGCGACGATCAAAAATCGCTGCCACTTGCGGAGATCCAAGTCCAGCCCGATCAGCACCAACTCCTGACAATCGCCGTTGAGGCGTCAACACGACCGTTGGGGTTCGATTACCGGTTCTGAAGTTGTTCTGGAAGAGACCTTGCTTGGGGGTTGACTTGACAGGTGATGGAGTTCTCGAGCTAGCTCTGGTTGTTCTAGCAGAGGATGGCCGTTTAGGGGAAGCAGAGCGAGATTTGCGTTGCGTAGAACGAGGAGTGGTCGTCTTGACTGTTGAGATTGAGTCAATTTGAGGTGTAGCTGGTTTGGCGGATGGTGGTGTCCTGGTTTTGAGCAGCGACTGGGGTGTTGTTGTCGCCTTTACAGGAGATGGCGTTCTTGAGTTTCTGGAGGTGGATTGAGGCGTTGAGGTCCTGGGACCGAAACTGCGTCGTAGGGCGTTTTCCAGAGTCGTTGGGTCCATAGGACCGGGAGCTGCAGTCTGCTTGTTAACAGCGATTTGTTGCCCGGGTTGTTGATCAACTGCATCCTTGCTGATAACAGCCTGGAGTGCTTCGTTGGGGTTGTTTGCTGTATCAGCTTCTTCCTCCATAACTCGTTTACCCAGGCTTCGTGAGTCGCTTATTGCCTTATTGAGAATACCACCAATGGCAGTAGTCATGTCCATGCCCATTGTCGCGTCACCTTCATCCTCATCGTCATTATCTTCAGTATCGTCGCCACATGGTTGTGACCCTGCCTTTGACAGAATCTGACCAACTCCAACAGTCATGTCCATTGGGGCCTCGTCCTCAATTTCATCTTCAGCCTGGTTAACTGTCCGTCTTCGAGAGGCCCCTATGCTCTTTCTCTTCTTTTGTGAGAGCACTCGCCCCATCACCGTGGTGAGCTCCATGGACATGTCTTCGTTGCCATCCGACTCATCATCATCTTGCTCAGGCGCAGGGCGTTGTATTCCGCCTATCGCGGTTGTGAACTCCATAGTAGCTTCTTCCATCGGAATATTCTCTTCTTCCTCCTCATCATCGTCGTCATTGAGAGCAGTGGCTGGCTTTTGAGGTTGATTTTGGTTCATGATGCCACCTAAAACACGGGTAACATCCATGGACATGTCTTCATTCGGATCATGCTCTTTCTGGGGCTCGGCTTGAGGCTGAGGTTGGAGGATCCCACCTACTACGCGAGTAACGTCCATAGACATGTCTTCGTCTGAATCATGCTCCTGAGCTGGTTGAGGTTTGATGATGCCACCGACCGCACGCGTTATGTCCATGTCCATATCCATGCTCATATTTGTTTCCGTGGCATCGTCGGCGTCTTGACTCGGTTGAACTGATTGAGTCTGAACCGGAGGTGGTGGGTTTTGCTTGTTCTGAGTGGGTGCATTGTTCTTGTTTGCATCTTTTCCCCATCCAAACGAGGGAATGAACTCTTCATCGTCGTCGAGATCGTCATCGTCATCTTCCTCTTCTTCGAGTTGTTGATTACCAGCTCTCCGTGCAGCCAGTCTGAGGGCTTCGTCCAAGGTAGATGACTCCCCGTCAGAGTCAACTGATCGATCCGATGCAGCAGTTGTCCCTGTCACATCATCGACAGTCATCATGGTTCCATCATCAGACTCGCTGCTTTCGTCCTCGCCATCCTCTTCAACATCGGCAACCTCCTCAACGGCATCTGCAGGCTCGGAATCTGAACTATAGAGTGTCGTCGCAGTATCATCTTCGGGGTTGTGGTAATTGACTGGTGGAAGGCCAGAGCTTCTTCGATGCTTGCTATCCCCTTGGTCTTTGGTGGCATCTTCCTGGCCTCCTTGACTTGCGCCGGCGCCATTCGAGAAGGCAGAGTTTCGTCGAGTCGAGTCTGTAGATGTAGTCGAGTCTTGGTTGTATTCAACCTCATGGAAGGTGTGAAGGGTTGCCTCAGCGGCGAAGGAAACGCGACGGTTTGCGAGAGATTTGCGACGAGCATCGCGACGTTCCCGTTCCTCTCGTTCTCGAGCCGCGGCTTGTTGCTCCTCTTCAGTCTTGACAGCGATCTTGGAGCCGCTGATGTCTGCACTGCTTGAATTGGTAGTGGAGACCTCTGGTATAGGTGCGTGAAAGTCAATTAGATCTGGTTGCTTTGGCTTCATGGGCGGTATCTCGGGTATAGGAATAGTCGGCTTAAGGATGGAGCGCGGGGTTCTTGAAGGAGCGGCAAGAGACTGAGTAGTATTAGTATCCCGTGCTTGGGTTAATTGAATAAGAATCATGTCTCACAGCTCGCCTGTTACCGTTGGCTTTCATAAGAGCATCTAGACCACCAGGACCTAAGCTCTTGCTCCTCGACTTCTTGCGACTCGCGGCCAACGAACTGGTGACGTCGAGAGTCGCATTCTCTTTTTCGATTGCTTTACGAACATCTGTATGCGCTCCGATCGATCTGCGCGTGCGCCGCGTAGGGGGCAGAGTGGCATCGGCGGGCGCCATTATAAATGATGGAGTTGTTGAATGGATATTGTCAAGTCAAAAGCAACCCCCGGCATAGCAATGCACGCGACGACGATACAGTGATAGTGGGCTGTGGCCTATCCTGTCCCGCGACGGACCGTGTTTATTTACTTTGGCCGCCAGCAACAGGGACTTTGACCCACCCGAGCCTCTCACCCCTGCTCGCAGGCAAATCTGGTGCCAATTCACGTGAAGCCAGTCAAGCCACACTTCTCCCCCTCCTCATCACGTGCATCTGTGGCACAGCACCCGCGCCAATCCCCCAAATTTTGCAAGCCCTAAACGAGAACCAATTTTTGGTGTGTGCCCTACTTCTGCATCAGCGAAAACTACTGTCCGCCATAGCCAATCTTTACCCTCACCCAGCTCAACCCACGACACGCCATCTCGTTACGGTACCTGCCCGAGAAGGATAATTCAAGATGTCAGTCACAGCGATCGAATATACGATGTCCGAAACGAGCGCGTCGCTAACCTCTGCATCAGGGCGACCGAGTTGACCGTCCAGTCGGAGCGTGCTTTCCAGAAGCAGCCTCACATCTTCCAGAACTCGAAGACCAAGACCAAGAGCACCCGACCGGGCAAGGGTGGCCGACGATGGTACAAGGACGTCGGTCTTGGTTTCCGAACCCCCAAGACCGCCATTGAGGGCAGCTACATCGGTACGTGCGACAGATGAAGGAGAATGGGATTTAGTAGAGGAGCATTCGACAAGCAACGACAAACAACGATCGGGGAGATGAGGAGAACTTTTGATGCTCTGGGATGACTCGAAGCGCAACAAGAACTCATGTTGGAGCGTATTGCTGACATCTGGACCCTACAGACAAGAAGTGCCCCTTCACCGGTCTCGTCTCCATCCGTGGCCGTATCCTGACCGGCACCGTCGTTTCCACCAAGATGCACCGAACCATCATCGTCCGCCGAGAGTACCTCCACTTCATCCCCAAGTACTCCCGTTACGAGAAGCGACACAAGAACGTTGCCGCCCACGTCTCCCCCGCTTTCCGTGTTATGGAGGGTGACCAGGTCACCATTGGCCAGTGCCGACCTCTCAGCAAGACTGTACGTTGTTGAACCGATGGATACTGCAAAGACTGGGAAATGTCGAGTGCTAACATATACAAGGTCCGCTTCAACGTCCTGCGCGTGCTGCCCCGAACTGGCAAGTCTGTTAAGAAGTTCTCCAAGTTTTAAGTTAGGACTCTCTTGTGGCATTTTTTTGGCGTGATAAGAATCAGGGAAAATGGAAAGTTTCCCCTGACGGGTCGGGCACCGGATGTTGCGTTGCAAATGGTTGTGCTATAGATGCAATCGCAAATAAAAAAGGATTCACGAAGACAATTGTTTTGGGTTCATGGTTCAATCGGGCGTGATATGGCTAGGAAAAGGGTCGTCATGATCTCAAGATTACGTTCATACCTTTGACTATTCACCGACCAGAAAATGCTATGCATAGTGAGGGACTGTTGCTTTGACCTGTATGATGCTGGTGTTTGTTCATGTTCATATGTGGTGAAAGCTTGATCCATGATATGCAGCTCACTTACATGTTATGATACCACGACAGGCTATTATTTGGAAGTCTAGAATTGATCGACGATAGAAACATGTTCTTGTTGACTCATATGAGTAATAACAATCTAGGTGTAGGTGTAGAATTTGAATAATTTCCTGACTTGGATATATAAGTTCGTATGTTGCCGATTTGTTTACAGTGTTTTGCACAGTGCGATCTTATACCTCACACCACCACATTCGCAGTTGAAGCTATGTTGAAAGTTTAGAAAGACAACTATTATAAGCACCTTCGGTCCAACCTCAGCCCGTTGCCTTTGAAATAACCCTCAATTCAAGACCTTCGCCATAATGGGTTGGTTCTCATCCATCCTAGGCACCGATAAATCAGCGGATCCCCTCGCAAAACTCGATCCCAGTCTTCGCGACTTTCTCGAAAAAGAGTCTCCCCTCAAATACCCGACAAAACAGCCCACGACAACAGTCCAGGAACCAACCAATGGCGATGCCGTGGTAGCAACGACTGAACCTCAAAAGCCAGCCGTTCCCTCGGCGAGTCTATATCAGGACGGACGATATGCTCATCTCTGGAAGAACTACCAACCGCTGGCCGAGATCGAGGCAGAGACTGCGACCGACCATGAGAAGTTGATGAGTGTTCTGGAGGCATACAAGGAGCGAAAAGAGGCCATTGGCAAAGCGGCGTTGGAGAATTGCGCAGAGTATCAAGAGGAGTGGGTGAATTGCATGAAGCATGGAAGCTGGGAGGACCAAATACAGATGTGCAGGCATCAAGTGCGCAGATTTGAGAGGTGTTATATGATGCAATCGGTAATTTGTTCTCTGTTTACCCTTGGTACTAAGTTTGCTAACGCTTTGTATAGCGATTCCTTCGTGCGTTGGGACACGGATCAGTGGCAGGTAGATCAGCCGCAGTGGAGGAAGACATTCAAATGCACGCCGACTCTCTCTACCAACGTATGATCAAGCATGAAGAGGCAGTAGAAAAGGCCAAGGCCGAAGGACTCCCTGTCCCGGTCTTCCAAACAACGATACCCAAAGCCAAGATGGAAACGGTTGCGCCCACGGAAGAACTCCAGCAGCAATGGAAGGAGCAGCTCGAGAAGCTGCCGGCCGAGGAGCGAGCTATCGAGGAGGCTGCTCTGCGCGCCGATCTCCAGGCCAAGGCCGAGGTTGCGGGCAGCGTTCAGAAGATCTGGGACACGCAGGCGGAGCAGAGGAAACAGCGACAAGCAGAGGGCAACTCTACGTTTGGAGACTACGTTGCTTCTTTGTTTGGCAAGTCTGGAAAGTAAAATGGGAGTGTTGGAGATGATATGCCCTGTATGATATTTGTATACCAAGACAAGTGCACGACCATCCTATGAGTTAGGCGTTGTCAGGACATGACTTGAGACACACAAGTCTCTGTAACAATATGAACAAATCTGCCAATGAGCCAAAAGCCTTAGTACTGCTATATGTATGTAAGTTCAAGGTTTGTATGTACAAGACGCCTTATGTCCATTCAAAATATATTGGATGTACAGAATCGGGCTTCGACAACCAGTTGCAACATCATAAGACATAGCATTTTGGCATTGTTTTGAATTCTAGTAAAAATACATTTACGAGAAGGCTTATTTTAGATATTGAATCCCAAAAACAATATCACATTTTCTGAACCCATTCATATAGAAGATCAACGTTAGCTATCATACCCTGAACATACGACCACAAATTAGCACGGCAACATGACACCCAATTGCAACACCATCTTCATCAACCAATACCGGGTTCCGTGGTCTAGTTGGTTATGGCATCTCGTTAACACCGAGAAGGTCCCCGGTTCGATCCCGGGCGGAACCACACTTTTTGCCTGTGATGGCAGCTATTCATTCTTTTTGTATAGAACTCCCGTGTTTGAAGTCTAGGTTAACAGTTGGGACCAGTTCTCAGAGTGTGGTATTTCCATGTTGTAATAGTCACCGCATTAAAGCCGCATGAGATATCCGTGTTACTTCTTTATGTGATTTCGAGGTCCACGCATCTGGATGAAAGAGGCCTTACTAGTTAGTAACTGGTGGATTTTAACCACTGAGTGTGTAACTTACCCCGAGCCTGAAGTCCGTTCTGTAAGCTATTTGAAAGGAGCATTAGAATCATAGGTAAGAATAAAGATATATGCTTAATGGTCGATCATGGCTTGGCATTGTGTATGAGTCAGTTTCGTTGGTTGGGACGAGGCGAATAATAGGCACATGAGTTCATAGACAACGAGCTATAAAAGCTCACCACCACGTCCCAAGAACAATATCACAAAACAGTAGTCATTTTTCTTATGATTCAAGTCACTGTCACTTATCAGGTTCGTTGACACTCAAGACACCTTTTACTCAAGCAGATTGATCGGTATAAGCTTGTTATTCCACTGGACTAAACATCCTGCTAGATGCTATCCGCTAAATCACGACAATGGTATCCCAACTCCTCCTTAGATCTTGTAGATCCATCCAGAATAAAATCAAGCTTAGCAGCATCCCTCGTCGCATGCGCAGAGACCGCAGCAGATCTCGCATCCAGCCTCTTCACCACCACGCATGGTCATGTCAGGCTGGGGCTCAGCGGACTTGCATACATGTTAGTACTCGAATGAGATACTCTATCGAAACTTCAAACTCACGGGCTGTTGTGTGACAATGTCTCCGTTGTCAGGAGTCATGGGGGCTTGCTGGGTAGGCTCCATAGCGGCAGGCATATTGGAGGATTGAGAGGCTTGAATGATACTGAATCAAAGCGTAGGAAATGAGAAAGGCAATAGGCTTTGTGATAGTTATTATGTAGAGTGAGTTTTGTGTGAGTTTGTAATAGGACAGCATCTCAGTAGCCAGGGACGATCTCTTAAGTACTTAGCCAACTCCCACTCACCGCACAAGACAGCCGCTTCCTTGCTCAGGAGGCCTCAACGTATCCTACTCTCCCTCCTTCATCCAGTACAGACAAGCAGGCTTGAACCGAGTTTCAAAGTGACGTACGCTTAAAGTGCCGAGTTGCCGCGAGTCCTGATCACAATGCGGCTGCTCCCGTGGCTCAGACGACAGAGAGAGGGTTTCAGCCAGGGGCGCGATTTGGAGGACGGCAAACCTACGCCGAGTATCGACTGGACGTGTGTTGCTCATTCGTCGAGATTGCGCTCGAAATGTACGTGTACCTATAGAGAACTGTAAGCAAGCCTCAACGGCACGGCCGCTCCCAAACTATGCGGTGCCGAACTTCCGGAGGCCCCGCATTAGACTATCCCGGCTTGAAAGTTTGAAATGAAGGTTACGAACAACCCATACAAATTGGGAGAGTAACTGAGAAACACGCAGAAAATACGACAGCGACCGAAAGCAGAAGGGGAAAACTTATAAGAACAGCAACTTTCTCTTCTCAGCACTAAATGATTGCCATAGCTACTTGCCACAGAAAATGTAAAGGGTGAAACGAATAACCAGAACCACAAGCTTAGGATAATGGTTTCAGAGAGCCCGTCTGATTTTACTTTTGGAACTGCTAGTAATGTGGAAGCAGATGAGAAGCTGCAACCCATCAATTGTCAGATGAAAAGCGTTCCGAGTGAACCTGTCCGTTGAGTTGAGAGAAAAGGTTTAGTTATCTGGGGTTGATGCATTCTGGTCATAGCGTAGCAGTCACGGATGCCACTTCACGGGCAACTCGGGCGCAGCATAATATTGTGAGCAACAAATCGATTTCTGTCGATCCCGTCTCCCAGCAACGCAACGCCGCGCAGCCAGCCAGTCGTTTCCGACCTGAGCGTCTCTTTGTTGCCCCTTTTACTTTCTTGTTTTAGTATTTGGAGAGCTTTGCAGCCTTGAAACGACTGACTGGCTCCCTTCCTCCATCCTGTTCTTCCAAAGGCTGGATAGGGGACTCGTCTTCCTTCAGGAACCCACCTTCTCGCTGAATGAACTTCTTGCGAAGTTTGTGGTGTTCATCAGCAACCTCATGGTAGATCAGTTCATCATCGAATTCATCAGGTGGATGAGGGGCGGAGCGTATTGATTCGCGCTCAACTAATGTGTCAGCGAGTGTTGTGTTTTCGGGACCAGTAGGTGCCGTAGGTCGATCTTGATCCAGGAACTTTGCAGGGACGTCAAGCGGACCAGGCGGAACAGTGTCCCTTGCCTTCTTGAACCGAGATGGTTTGCGCGTTGACTTGGTGTTAGTGGCCTCAGGAGCCTTTGTAGGGCCGGAACGCTCAACAACAACATCGCTCAATGGTTCCACCACGGGTTCCTTCTCCTTGACAGGAGCCTCTCTCACTGGGAGAGCTGCGGGTTCATTCTCCTGTGCAATATCTAGACTTGAGGCGAAGCGCACGCCCTTCTTGCCGTTGGCCTGTTCTGGTTGCTTCTCTTTGATGTTTGACTTGGTAGGCGCGGGCTTTGAAGCTGATGAGGATGGTGTCGTTGTAGATGGCGACTTGACAACGATACGGCCAATCCCTTCCTCATCGTCACTTGAATCACCATCCTTGTCTTCTTCCTGCTCAGTGAAGCGCGACTTGATACCCAGTTTCTTTTCTAATTCAAGCATTCTTTGGCGATAATCGTCTGTTATGATGCGACTTGTGGACCGTCCATACTTGTCCTCATCGTCGTCTTCGTTATCCTCGAAACCTTCATCGCTATATTCGACTTCATAATCGTCGTCGGTGTCTCCCTCTTCGAGTTGCAGCTCTGCAACGACAGCACCAACTTCGCCCGAGTATTCGAGCATTTGTCGCCGCAATTCTGCATCGTCCTCATCCTCATCCTCGGGGATGAACGCGCTCTCGTTGGTGATCTTCTCCTGCTCCTTGGCATGGTTCATGATCTCTTCAACACGCTTAGCATTACGCGAGACCTGGGGCTTGGGACCGTCTTGCATTTTAGCATCTGCAGCAAAAGACACCCCTTTGCTGGCGGATGGCGCTAGAGTTGTGGGTTGAAGGTCTGTTTCTTGAGAAAGATTCTTGCTCGAGGCTTCGGCTTCTCTTTGTTTAGAGCTTTCGGCTTGCCAAGATGGGTCGCCATTCTCAAGGTCCTTGACACCAACCTTCTCAAGTGCATCCTGAATCTGAGGTAACGAGTTATCGGGCTGATTAAGCTTGTAAGAAATAACGTTGTCGTCATCGTCAAGTTGTTCGATAATCTCTGTAATCGGCAGACCCTCTTCCTCCTCGGCGATGTCAGGCTGAATTTCAGCAAGCTTAGCCTCGGCAGCGCTGATTTGCTTTTGCAAGGATGCAATGTTGGTGGTAACATAATCGATGCGCCGGTCAAGGATATTCAAGATCTGCTGGCCAGATCGATGTGTTCTCTCACCAAAGATCTCATCAAGCTCGCGATCCTTCAGTAGCTCGCCCTCAAAGCCGGCGTGAATTGTCTTGAGCTCTGTTTCGCCTGTTTTGCATACGGCAACGACCTCCTCCTTGAGCATCTCATACTCAGCATCCCATGTCTGCCAGTGCTTCAAGGCATTTTGCAGCTTGCTAATGTCGTCTTCAAGTTGTCCTTGTTTTCGTTCCAAATCTGAGGTGTCCGACATGGTTGCTAATCTGGCGCAGCTCCTGCGAGGCTGCGAGGTGAAGGTGAGTGAGTAAAAGAAAGTTTATGCGGCGCTGAAGTCATGATGAATGATTAGATCGTCACTAGGAGAAAAAAAAGTTGGGAAGGTTCTTGAAGATTGGCGGCCTAACTTCGGCTAACGGGAGTCTTTGAACCCGCTGTCATGCCTGCCTGCCCCACAAGGTATCTGCCTGGTTGGCGATGTCATCTTGGTGGTGCTTTGTACGCCCTTCATGTCAATACAGAAGCGAAGTGTTATGTCCAGGTACACTTTCAATTTGCTAAATGAAACGATATAGATTTGCGCATAACAGTTAATTCTATTTTTCAGTTCAATATGTGGTATGAGGTTACAATAAGTAACTACATTGTAACTGGCTTGGCTCTTTGTAAGTGACCCCGTAGTAGTGTTGCTGTACTCAAAACGATGAATTACACGAGACGACGTATGGCAGATAAACTATCCGCATTAGGTACCTAGGTAGGTAAGTAAGCATAGGTAGGCTAACTTTCTTATAAAAGCCACTAAGCTCTCGCGGGAAATTGACCTGGTTGTTCGTTCTTCTTGAATCTGAAGTAGCTTTCTACAACCACAGCCATGGCAGAATCCAACGATACCAAAACCCTTGAAGCCAAGTGTCTCTGCGGCTCTATTCACTTTACAGTCGACGTACCTGTCTCTAAGCTGCCACTCGTCACACATCTATGCCACTGTAGCCTTTGCAGATATGGCTCTGGTGCACCGAGCATCTTCCACTCTCGACTCCCTACTGGCGTGGTGCCCAAATTCGTGGAACCCTCTTCGAGGAGCAACATGACGAGCTATGCCATTGGTACAGGAACGGGGTTGTGGAACTTTTGCTCAACTTGCGGTTGCCATATTGCTTCGACTGAAGTCGGCAATGACATTTGGGTGGTTGCTTCGTCCATCTTTATAAACGGCGCAGACTTCTTTGAGGTCCGCAGGCACATCTATAGCAAGTCGACAAAAGACGGGGGCATCGCCGAGGTGCTTTCTCTTGCCGGAGGGAAAGACTTTGATGACTGGAACCCTCCTGATGACAGTCCGCATGCCAAGATTGTTGAATCTCATCCTGAGGTTGGTGAGGATGGAAAAGAACGTCTTCGCGTGGAGTGCGAGTGCAAAGGCGTTTCCTTTACCATCAGCCGTCCCAACCAAGAGACCATGGAGGACGAGTTCTATTCTCAATTTGTTTCCCACAGAGACAAGACGAAATGGAATGCTTGTTTTGATGCATGCGACGACTGTCGCCTCGTCAATGGGACTCACGTCGTGGGATGGACCTTTGTCCCTCTATCAGTCTGTGAACCTCGCATCAACGACGATCTTCTCATCGGTACAGCCAAGACCTTCAAATCATCAGATGAGGTCGTAAGAACCTTTTGCGGAACGTGTGGCGCAACAATCCTTTTTTCTCACAGTGATCGAAGACCATCTGAGAACCACCATGTTGTCGATATAGCCACGGGCATCATTCGAGCGCCCGAGGGCGTCATGGCAGAGAATTGGCTTACCTGGAGAGCAAGATTGGCATGGTTCGATAGCGGAAAGAAATACGATAAGGAGTTTGCTGAAAAGCTACAAGAAGGTATGAATAAATGGGTGATGGAGAGATACGGCGTGGTTGAGGATTATAACATCGGTTGACGACTCCGGTATTCGGAGGACTGCCGAAGAGAGGTTGCATGTTAGGGGCAGTATGTAAGCGAAGGGATCAGGCATTTGTTGGTGATTTAGAGCATGTCCATGCTAAAATGAATTTGGCTTCAACATCGAAACAAATGAAAAAAATCTTAATATCGAGTCTTAATATCTGGTAGTAAATTGCTTCCTTGTGTTAGCCATGGCCAGTCTTATCAGCGGCTTCGATGCCGAATGCCCGTCACTAGCAGCGGGACAATCGCCGACGCCGCAGCAGCCTCAGAGACCACAAACTTCGCCTTAGTCGAGTCAAGAAATTATATTACAAGGACGTACTTCAATTGATGTCCATTTTTATTCTTTGGTGAAGTCTTACTCAAAGTATTGGACATCTCCTCGACTCTTGCATATCGAGAAGCACAGTATCGATCACGAGCGAATTACCCGAGCTTTCTGCGCGTCACCACTGGCTACAACGATTCGACTACATTTCTCACTCAACATCCAAAGACATTGCCTATTTCAATGCTTCATGTCTTGCGGCGAGCTCTCAAGCAACCTGTCAGTTTCATAGCAGTACAGAGAGCCTCGCTATCCACCATGGCCTCGCCAACCCGGTCCTATAATGTATACAACGCCCAATGCTCATCATGGGAGCAATGAACTAACATCAGCTTTAGGACGCCATTGATGCGCTCAATTCACTCCAAACGCCTTTTGATATCATTGAAGCTCGTCGAAAGGCTGGCATAAAACCCGATGCTGTGTCTATCAAGGAGATGAAGACTTACCTCCATCGCATTGGATATACTGTGAGACTCACTCAACCAGAAACCATATCACCAGAGGTTAACAAATTTCACAGCCCTCGGATTTGAATCGCCTAAACATTGTGCATGTAGCAGGAACCAAGGGTAAAGGAAGTACCTGCGCCTTTGTCGACTCGATCCTCTCCCAGTATCAGCACACACAAGGCGTCCCTCGCAAAACAGGTCTCTTCACATCCCCTCACCTCATTGCCGTGCGCGAGCGAATACGCATAAACTCAACCCCTATATCAGAAGCTCTTTTCGCAAAGTACTTTTTCGAAGTTTGGGATCGTCTAGAGTCAGCGCCCAAAGAGGATGCAGATCATCTCATGCCGCCTCGACCAATCTATGCGCGCTACTTGACGTTGATGAGCTGGCATGTCTTTCTCCAAGAAGGCGTAGATATCGCTGTGTATGAGACTGGAATTGGCGGCGAGTTTGATGCCACAAACGTCGTCGAGAAGCCTGTGGCATCAGGAATCAGCACACTAGGCATTGACCACGTCTTTGCATTGGGCGATACAGTAGCCAAGATTGCGTGGCACAAGGCCGGCATCATGAAGACTGGCAGCGCAGCTTTCACGATTGAGCAAGTTCCGGACGCAGAGGAAGTTCTCAAAAAGAGGGCTTCGGAAAAGAACGTGGACTTAAAGGTCTTGGATGTTGATCCTCGACTAGACTCTGTCAAGATCCGACCTGATGCTATCTTCCAGAAGCGCAATGCCACACTAGCCACAGCCCTTGCTGAAACTGCGCTGGAAAAGATTGGCGTTTCCCTACCGCCTCGCACCGAGCCTCTACCAAAGGAGTTTGTTGACGGTCTCGAAAAAGTTGTTTGGAGGGGCCGATGTGAGGTTAAAAAGGAGGATAAGGTGACATGGCACGTCGATGGTGCTCACACCTCTGACAGCCTCAAGATGTCAGCGAAATGGTTCAGGGACGAAACCTTGGGACGGTACGTATTCAATCCTTGATGTCTGTTTGTCTAGCTGACAGTGGTTCTCACAGAAGCGGCCCGCGTGTCATGATCTTCAACCAGCAAGGCCGTTCTGAAGCCGTCGACTTTCTCGAGTCGGTCTTCAAAGCAACTCAACGTGACGGCCAGCCAGCTTTTGAACATGCCATCTTCTGCACAAATGTCACCTACGCTGACTCGGGCTACAAGCGCGACTTTGTCAATCGCCAGTTTGACCCTACTGAGATCGACAAGATGACAGTCCAGCAACGCTTTGCCGAGAAGTGGACGGCTCTGGATCCCGCTGCCACCGTCAAGGTGATGCCTACGATCGAGCAATCTATTGATTATGCTCGGCATGTAGGCGAGGACCTCATAGAGGGCGAGACTGTGCAAGCTTTCATCACGGGCAGTTTGCATCTTGTTGGTGGTGCATTGGGGATATTGGAGAAGGCTGATGCTCTTTGATTCGTAAGTAAATCAAGATATTCCATGTCAGAATGGGCATATAGAAGGACAGATATCTATAATAGACCCTCGGGCTCCAAGGCTCGTAAGATACCCCCTGCAAGATACATGCTCCCAGTCGCCAAAATCTTTTGATTAGATCCCGCAACTTTCCTTCCTTCATCAACTGTGTCTTGGATACTATCAAAGGTCTTGACATGGCAGTCCTGTGCCCTTTCACCCATCAGCTTTGCAGCCCGGGTCTGTACGCTCAAATCTCTTGTTTCGTCCTCTGTAGACCTCTCCTGGTCATTCCTTGTAAAGAAAGCATGGCTGAATACGTTTTCCCGGCCTGTGGCTTCTCGAATGGTATCGAGTAAAACCGTTAATAACTGCGTTGCATCCCTCTCTTGCTGGTTAAAGATCAGGATTGCAGATTCGTCTTGACCAATACTGGAAATGAACCACTTGGCAACTTCTTGCATGCTATCTCCAGTATGCGCACCATCAAGATGCCAACCAATGTGACCTTGCTGAATGATCTCACAACGCCCCCTAAGACTTGCCTCTTTGAGTCCGGTGACCATTTTGTCGGGGAGGCCAAGTAAAGCAGTCTTAGGATCAACATCCATGCCCAGGTGTTGCCGCACAGCAAGCACAGCAAGGGCTTGGTTATACTTTTGAAAATCACCGGGTAGTCTACCAGCTACACCTCCCCATTTCTCAACGAGTGCGTCGTCCAACTCGACCAACTCGGCACCTTTTTCTGCTGCTCGCTGCTGAAGGACTTGCCTCACGCTCGGCTGATCATCCATTCGGCGAACAAAGCCACGCACGCCTGGCTTGAAAATACCGGCCTTGTGCCATGAGATTTTATCAACCGTATCGCCTAGCATGGCAACGTGGTCTATGCCCAACTGTGTGATGACGGCGGCAGATACAGCTTCAGGCGGCACCACATTCGTGGCGTCATATTCTCCGCCGATGCCGCACTCGAGAACAACACTGTCGACCTTTTCTCTCAGGAAGATGTGCCAGGCCAGAAGTGTCATGAAACGGAAGAAGAAGGGCTTGGACGCAGGCCCCTCGGCCTCTGCTGCACTTTTACCCTCCTTCTTTGCTGCATCAGATAGGCGCTCCCAGAGCTCAAAGAAGGCCTCAGCAAAGAGGCTTTGAGAGACTTGTTCGCCTTGAATCGAAATTCGCTCACGGGGACTGACGAGATGCGGACTCGTATAGGTTCCAACAATCTCGTACTGTCGCAGCATACCCGTTGCAAATGCACTCGCCGAGCCTTTCCCTTTTGTACCCGCTATGTGAATATGTCTAAGGCGAGCAAGGTCCTTTGGTTCGTACCCAGCGCGACGGAGCCATTCGCGCATCTCGGGGATGGCCAAGGCATTGAGGTCCTTTGGCGGCTCAGCCGATGCCTTTGAAGCGGCTGTTTTTTCAAAGAGATTAGTAATTTGGCGGTTTGAGTAAAGTTGAGAAAGCAGGCCGAGAGCGTCGTTGTAATCGCGGGATGAAGTGCTGATACCCCTGCGAGAAGCCATGATTTGCGTCGTGAATCGACCACCAAATAAAGAACTGCGGCAATTCATTATAATGCTGAACAGAGCATTTCTGGGTTGGCTCTAAACCAACGGATCGATTCGGGGTTTATCACAAGATTATATGAGAGTTGAGTTTATTTGATGCAAGAACAAGGTCTTTCTAGACTAGATGGTGGATGGCCCAAGACAATACGCCCCAGTGTTTGAATAGGCACTACCTATTTACTGTAGCACTATCAATCACTCTGCCTCAACCACATTCTACAATAACAGAATCTATAACTCTCAACTCTACCAAAACATATCCAGAACCTAAATCAAGATTCACTTTCTTCTGCCCGCATGAACATCACGTGTGACTGAATAGGGTATAAAGCAGAAAAACCAGGTCAACCAAAACCTACACCTCTTTCCTTCATGGATGACACTTGCGCTCAGTAGATTTCTGGTCTCTTCACCGAGGTATCTGTAGGATCGTTCTTTGATACTTCAGTATAATTTTAACGTCAATGATGAAAGTTTGGTCTCCCTGTTCAGAGCATCAAAACCCCTTGGGATTGATGAAGAGCGGTAACCACCAACTGAGACGTTTGCGCCATGCAAGTCCATCATAATGAACACAGCAAGTGCTGATGATAGAAACTAGAAAGGGAAAACAAGAGCTATAAGGAAAATCAAAGAAGTACTGCTCGCTTTTGACACTGCTGGTATAAAATAGTGTTACTGCTTTCGATGCCGCTGCCCGTCCACCATGCTTTGGAAGGCACTTGTTGTTCTTTCCAGTCAACAGCAACCTTTATATCAGAGGGATTTTATCATGGCTAGGAATGGCAACATTACCATCCGAGCTAGGCGGTGTTCTACTTGACTCTGACTCTGCTGCTCGTTTCCATTGCAGTAAGTACTACAAGATACCAGTCAAGAAGAACAACCTGGAAGTGTAGGTACCTGGATATGATACGATCAATTTCCGAGCCCAAAGTTGAGTCCATGAAAAGAGAACGTATGCTTGTCTATTATTGCTCCATTACTAAAGGTTGAAGTAATGCTTTCGCTAGTGTGAAAAGATGCGCTGAAGCCTTCCCAAACACCCGGACCTCTGATCCATACCGTCTAACTGATCCAGCAGGGGCTGCGGTTAATTTCGTGGCCACAGCCACCACCCTGCCATGGGCATATCGCCGTAAATCATGTTGAATCTGCTATTCGGAAGCTTGACATCCTACAGGTAAACCGTCCTCCAGCGACTCGTGCCAACTCTGAGGCGCGATATATTCAGCCTCGAGAGCACTTCAAAAGTGGAACGACAAGTGGCCGCAATATCCTTGCCAAATAGCCAGAACTCACCCTCCCACTGAGGTTCCTCGCTACAGTCCGACACAACGTATCGGCGTGCATAAACGAAGTCTTCACGCGCGAGGGGATACGAGATCACTTCGGTGGAGGTGAGGAACCCTAGCTCGGACTGCACATTGTTGAAATCGCATCGGAAGCCTTCTCTTATGAGGCGTGGTACGTCTCGTACACGAAGGTACATGCCCGCTACCCATTGTAATCCACGATGAGAATGTGCCTGGGGATCAGGGGTGAGGGCCACCGACATGATCGCAGTCCATGGAGCTTCTAGATTGTATTGTCCGATGACACGAATAACATCTCGGTACGCCGGGGATGGACTCTGTTCCCGAGGGGAATCTTTTTGGTCTTCTTCCTTTTTGATATCGACATTGCCTCCACCTCCGCCTCCATCTGGATCCAATCCGGATCGGTGTAGCATTGCATATACCAGCTCATCGACAACGACATCCAGACTGTCGTAGTCGACCTCAGGGGATGGTGCGTTAGGCATAGAGACCGGATCTGCCATTGTTTGAAAGAGTAAAATTTCGGTACGAGATGCTGCGAGCTGAAGATTCTGATGGCGTTGAGAAAGCAGTGAGTGATATCAACCAAGACTGGTTGAATCAGCGAATGAATATAGTAGAATCGGATGTCAAAGTGGATGTTGGTATAGATAGTGAAGCTGGCTCTGAGATATTGTATACCTAGGTACATATTCTACGATGCAGGAGCAACGCAGAATACGATATGTCTCAAGGAAGGTGCCCATGGTAAGTGGAAACTTAGGCAGTACCTAACATTGATAGGTGACAATGGGAACAGAGAACATGCCTGCTACTGGATTCGTAGTATCGTACAGTAGATAACGAGGAAGCCTCGGCCAAAACGAGCAAGATAGTGTTTACATAGAATAATGAACAGTCAAAAATGGTAGCCACGCCCTCATCGTCTATTCCTATCTAATACACGGCCAATTTGGCCCCTCTCTAGACACGACGACACCAGCACCAGAGTCCAATTATACACAACAAATGAGACAGACACTTTTTGTTTAATCCACACGGAGGCTCTGAAGACGGGCTTCTGTGGCAATCACCTATAAATCATGTTAGTAAGGTGATAAATAAGCGCAGACTGTAAAGCGGAAAACTTACGTCAAGAGCCTGCTGAACCTCCAACACCTTGCGAACCTCACTCAACCAGTCCTTGCTCAAAGTCTTGGCCCATCCGTCTAGACCGTTGACCTCTCGCGCCGCAGCGTCCAGGTCACCCTCCTCCAGGTACGTTTGTGTTCGGGTAAGGATACTCTCGACGTCGTTGCCGTCCGCGAGACCCTGCTTCTTGAACATGACGTGGCTAAGAACCCAGCTGGAAGCATGGCTGGCAACACCGGCCTCGTCAGGAAGCAGCGAAGCCTTTCGGACCTCGTTGGCGACACGACGGAATCGGTCAATCAGCTGGGAGGAGGTAGAGATGCCGCGCTGATAAGCGGCGGGGTTGATGGAGGCGATGGCGGCGTTGACAACGGGGTCGTCGGAGGCGATTTCTCGGAGAGCAACAAGTTCACGGATGAATGGACGAGGGTGGTGAGCGTCCTCAAGGCTAGCTCGGACAGCCTCAACGGCGACGTGCAGCTGCTGTGTCTTGAGGTTGGTGTCGATGACTTCGTTCCAGCCACTGGTGAGCTTCTCAAGATCCGAGACAGCAGAGGACAGAGCATTCAGCTTGCCCAGTCGGCTCTCACGCTCCTGCTCAACTTGATTCTCAACATCCTTGACAAACTCCTTCTTGAGAGCCAGAGCCTGCTCACCGAGCTGGTTCTGGAGCTTTTCCTCGTTGAGCTTCTTCTCACGCTCGAGAAGGACCTTGACTCGGTCTTCGTAGTTCTCCCGGACCTTCTTCATCTCCCCCTCAAATTCTTGACGCCATTGGTTCTCCTGGCTCACCATGGCGCTCTCGACGCGGTCGATCAGATCCGTGGCGGCTTTGTCAAACTCTCCGATCTTCTCCTTGACTTGGCCGGCAGCCTGCTTCTCGAACTCTTCCTTCATAGCCTTGAGCTTACCTCCAACCTTGGCAATTTCGCCCTTGGCCTTGCCAACAGAGGAGCCATACTTGCCGTGAGCACCATCAGCGTTGATAACCAGAATGAGATCGTTCACCATGTGAACGAGGTCCTGGATAACAGGTTCCTTGGCATCCTCAAGCGATAGAAGGTCAATTGGTTTCAGAGGAGGGAATTTGGAGGGCTCGTTGACCTCTGGGGCCTTGAAATCGGAGTCGGGCTTGGTCGCAGGGACAGGAGCAGCAGAGGGTTGTTCGACAGGCTTCGCAACAGGCTTGGCCTCGACGACAGGAGCCTTGGTCTTGGCAGGCTCCTCGGACTTTTTAGCCTTAGCAGTGAGGGGACCGGCGCTTGAGTGTCGTCCGGCCTGACCACTATCAGCAACCCTCCAAGAAGCACCACTTTGAGCAGGAACTCGGACAGCATCGTCGGTAGCACTGGTCTTGGATCTTCTGGTGGGATCAGGGAATCGCTTCTTGTAATCCATCTCTTCGAGGTAGAGGACAGCCTGCTCTCCGAAGGGAACGTACTCGGTGAAGAAGTCGTGGAAGTTGTCGCTGATACGAGAGTACCAGACACCTCCAGCGAAACCTACGACTCCAAGCACAAGGAGAGTAAAGACAAAGTTCTTGAGTCTGCGGAAGAATCCCTTCTTCTTGGGGGGTGAGGGAGGAGGGGGTGGTGGTGTTCTGGGAACATCAGCTCGAGGAATGTCGCCAGTAGCGGCCCTGGTCTCGCCAACATCGTCAATGGTAGTCTCGTGGATTCTCTCGGAAGGCGGCAGAATGGGCTGTTTAGAGGCTTCGATTTCGGGCTTCTTTTCGACGGCGTAGAATCGCTAAGGAAGACGGCGCGGTCAGTCTGTTGCTAGCACAACCTGTGACGTTGTTAAAGAAGCTTACCTGACCGGCAAGAAAGGTACGCCGCGAGGCCGCAATGGGCCATTGGCGGGCAGCAGCGGCCACAACGGGCCTTCCACCAAATGCCCTCGCAGACTGAAGCGAAGTTCGCAACATGAGGGATTGCAATGGCGAACAAGGCGCGGTTCGCGATGCAGTTGTATATCGGTTGGATGGAGTTGAGAGCTGCTTCAAAAACGCTCAGGGTAAAAGTTCGGGTAAAGCCAGCTCTGGGTCCGTTTGGAGCTAAAATGTTAGTCCAGCGGCAGGAATCGGGTGACGCAACTGCCTATCAACCAACGATTCTTCAACACCCAAGTACGTACCTAGCCAGAGAGAAACGAAGCTATAAACCAGGCATCATGAGGAGAATCTGTGCAAGCTTACTCTCCAAAATATCAATTGTCTGATTTCGTTTGAGAGAATGTTGATATCAGATATAACTACTATCATGACATCGAGAAATGGTTACGTAGCAAGTTGATCACATGCTCAATTACAGGATTCGCTATATGGTCTTTAACAGACAATTGGAACTGTGACTAGGGCCATAAAACAGTTCATCATGGCCAAGTCGAGTGATCTCTCATGCATATCGACTGAGTGCTGATTTCATATAAAGCTGCATCTATCTGGCCGTCAACCACGTTGCTATGGACTAAATGGTATACTTCATGATTGTGACGTCTCAGCACCATGATCCCATAATCATCCAGTGACAGCCATCTATCCAGACGCTGGTTAGAAAAAGAAATGATACAAAGCGCCTCGTACATACTCTCCTGCCGGTCCATCTCATGAGCCACTCTATATTCTCCGGCATGCTCAGGTGCTGAGCTCCAGCAACAATGAGCACCCAAGGCGACCCTACTACCAAGCGTCAAAATTCAAGTTCGGTATTAAAAAGTATGGACTGAACTGATCCCTCCAAACCCAAGGACTCCAATAAATTATATGACGCGTCCCAGCTCATTCACCTCGGAGCCATTCAGGGACACCTAATCATGCATGTACCGAGGTCTCAGAGGTGTATGTGCGGGGACGCAACGAAAGGTTGTCTCTAATCTCGATGCTTCATCTCCGGGGCCAATTTAGCAGCTGCAAGGACCGTTGACATTAGTGTTGGAGTTCTCGGGAGCCAGGCTAACTCCTGGTCGTTGACCTGGTCGGGCGTGTCGAGGACCAGCTTGATCCAGGGGCAGCTTCTTAGCGATAGCTGTAAAAAGGGTCTGGACGTTCTCGGCAGTCTTGGCTGAGGTTTCGAAGAAAAGGAGGCCAGCCTCACGAGCGTAAGCCTCAGCGTCGGCGGTGGGAATGGCTCGCTTGTCGGGTTGCTCAGTGACCAAATCCAGCTTGTTTCCTGCAAGTGCAATGACGATGTTCTCGTTCGCTTGGCGTTGGAGCTCCTTGACCCAAGCCTTTGCCTTGTCTAGTGATGCCTATTGATAATCTTTAGTATATTGAGCAGGCCGGATGGAATTCTAGGGGGAGCGTACGGATTGAGTAATGTCGTAGACAACAACGGCGCAGTTTGCGTTGCGATAGTACATAGGGGCGAGAGACTTGTAGCGTTCCTGGCCAGCCGTATCCCAGATCTCAAATTTGACGGTGGTGTTCTCATCGAGGGAAATGGTTTGGGTGAGGAAGGCAGCGCCGATAGTAGACTCGCGATAAGAATCGAATTGGTCCTAGAGGATGCTGATGAGTTACGGAGCACATGTAATAGTTCGGGTAATCTCTACCTTGACAAATCGCAAAACTATTGAACTCTGAACATAAATTTTAGTACAACACTTTAACAAGGCCTTCGTTATGCTATACCTTTCCAACGGCAGACTCGCCTATGATGCAAGGTTAGCAAGCATGCCATGAGAGCGGGATGACAAGAATGTGGCTGCAATGAAACATACCTAGAAGAACCAGCTTAAACTGCGCAAATCGGGTGTTGGTGCCGCGGGCGCCAGCGGGAGGTGCTCGAGAAGCCATATCGAGAGACGGGGATGCGGTTTGGAGATGGAGAGTTATGGAGAGCGTCTATCAAGACCAAGGTAGTGGCGGTATGACCTGGGCGTTGGGGGCAGTCGGACGTGTCCTAGACAACGGCGTGGGCAGACGCTCGGGCTGGAAATGGTATCGAAATAAGTTGGCGACGACAGCGAATCGAGATAAAAGGGAGATATAGGGTTAGAGCGGCGGGCGACAGTAAAAAGACGGGGGGATAAGAGTCGAGGCTGAAGGTAAGAGGCGAGTCTGGAGATGGGGCTGCGCTTCTTTGCTCAAGATGGGATGGCGACGGCCTTTGGCAAGTAAAGTAAAGTAAAGTGACTGCCTTGGTGCTTGATCGTGACTGGCTGAAATGGCACGAGGCACACGTCAGGCAGGGCCTTCTTTTGGTGAGGGACACCCACTGTGCCACTGTAGAAGGCGGGAAAGACGGGGTCCGAGGAGAGCAGTCAGGCCTTGTACCGATACTTTGACTCGAATCGAGTATCAAAGCTGATTCGGGTATCTGTACCTTTCACGAGCCTCATCCCACCTTGTGACGTGCATCACCCAAGAAAGGGAGTTGAGCCACAGTGGTCCCTTCCTTCTGCCCCCCATCCCGTCATTTCGTTGTTTCTTGCTTCCCATTCCCTTAATTTCATGTGGCTGTGCTATAGCTTCGCTGGCCTTATCAACTTCCAAGTCTACCAACTAATCAACTAACTCAGCCCATCCCTCACGTCAAATCCCTTTTTTCTATACTATCCTTCGTAGCCGTCAAGGGGAGACAAGTCGCCAAACTGGCCTCTCTCAAGTCCCGGGCTGTACTTTGTTCTACCACTTTTCACGGTTTCTCCTAATTCTCATTAACAAGCTCTCGGAAGCTATATTACGCTCACAATGGCGCACCTCAACACCTCCAAGTTTCCCTATCGCGACATTAACGTCAAGATCGCCAACGACTCTTATACCTTCACTTCGCCCTCCTCCCCCGATGCGCCCGCTCTTGTCATCGATCGACCTACTGGCGATGTTCGCCTGAGCGAAGGCAGCGCCGCATCTGCCAAGAGAGCGACTCGTGTCTCGAGCATTGCCGGTATCCTGGGAATCATCCAGCTTCGCCTCGGTTCGTTTTTGCTGCGCCAACCTACGGGGTGATCCCCTCTGGTGCTGGGTGGTATGTTATAGCTGACCATTCAAAGACAAATATGTCATCTTCATCACAAAGGCTCAGCCCATGGGCCGCCTCAAAGGCCACATGGTGTACAAGGTTGCTGCCACCGAAATCCTGCCCATGCGCGAACGCTTGATTCACGACCCCGACGAAGACATCTTCATCCAGCTTCTCAAGAATTTCCTTGCCTCAGGGCCCATGTACTTTTCCTACTCTATCGACCTCACCAACACCTTCCAACGCCAAGCTCAGGCCGACACTTCCAAGCCTTTGTGGATGCGAAGCGATGATCGCTTCTTCTTCAACAAGTATCTCCAGAGTGACCTGATCGACTTTCGCACTCGTGGCGCTCGATCCCAGCCTGGCGCGCAACCCGGTGTCGACCCTTATATCCTACCATGCATATTCGGTATGCTCGAAATCAAGCCTACAACCTTCAAGGGCAACCCCCTGACCATGATTCTCGTTACCCGTCGATCGCGCCACCGCGGTGGTACAAGATACTTTACCCGTGGTGTAGATGAAGAAGGACATGTCGCCAACTACAACGAGACAGAGCAGATCATCATCCTCAACGACAGCAATAGTGGAATGGGCGGATATGCAGGTAGCTCAGACATGCAGAGCGGCAAGTTCGGCGCTGGCGCCGGCCAAGAGATGCAGATATTCTCCTACGTCCAGACTCGTGGTAGCGTTCCTACATTCTGGGCTGAGATCAACAGCTTGCGATACGTTCCCAAACTTCAGATCCGGGGTATCGATACAGCTCTCACTGCCGCCCAGAAACACTTTGATGAGCAGATTCGCCTGTATGGCGACAACTACCTGATCAATTTGGTCAACCAGAAGGGTCGTGAGTGCCGGGTCAAGGAATCGTATGAGAAGATGGTGGAGAAGCTCGTTTCTACTCCCAAGGAACGACAGGAGGCAGATCTGATCACCGAAGAAAAGTTCACCACGATCCAGCCTGAGGGTACACGTCAGGAGTTTGATCGCTTGCACTATGTCTACTTCGACTACCATAGTGAGACCAAGGGCATGAAGATGCACAAGGCCTATGCCCTCATTGAAAAGCTAGCCGACGCTCTTGAGAAGCAGGGCTACTTCCGAGCTGTCGATACCCCAGCTAGCATTGATGGTAACCTCGATGCCCGTAGCTTCCAGACGAGTGTCATGCGTACCAACTGCATGGACTGTCTCGACAGGACCAACGTCGTTCAGAGCATGTTCGCTCGACACAAGCTCGACCGCATTTTTGAGGATGTCGGTTTCATGTCCCGCGGTTCTTCGTTCCGCGACGAGGATGCTGCTTTTGAAGACATGTTCCGTAACCTCTGGGCTGACAACGCCGATGTTGTCTCCAACTCGTACGCTGGAACCGGTGCTATGAAGACGGATGTCACACGAACAGGCAACCGGACCAAGGTCGGTGCCCTTCAGGACGCCCGTATCGGTATCACTCGCTATTTCCGCAACAATTTCCTCGATGGACCCCGGCAGGACTCGTTCGATCTCTTCCTTGGAGCTTACCGGCCAGGCTCGACCAACATTGGCACCACCCTCGTCTTTACTGATCGCCGTCCGGTCCTGATCCAAGCTATCCCTTACATTCTCGCCTTTAGCGTCTTTATTGTGTTGGTCGGCCTCTTTACCCGCCGAGCTCCCGATGCGAGCGTTCTCCCGCTTCGTATCTTCCTCCTTTTCTGGACCGGTATCGCCGCCTGGTCCTTTTACTTTGTGTGGAACCATGGCATGCTCTACGTAAGTTGCCCAATTCATAATGACTCAGATCTTGTCTAACACTCCGATAGGTCAATTGGCCCCGTCTTAACCCAAGACCGTTTGCCGTCGAGGGTTACAACGAGCACTTCGCCAAGGCGCGAAAGGACTCTGTGATTGGAACCTACGTGGCGAAACACGAAAGAGGACTCAGCACAGCCCGCTACCTTAACGCAGAGGAGGGCAAGAAGAGGATTGAGTAGACTAAAAATGAAGGCGTCAGAAGTATTTTACATACGAAGTCTTTTGTTTATAAGGTTTCAATATTCTTTTTCTCTGAAGCCATATGAACCTGCCTTTTTCCTTTTTACAACTGGGACGGAGGGGAAAAGATTGCAAGTCAATTATTGTAATAATGTTACTTGTCTAGACGACTTTGTTTTTTTGGGCTAGAATTTCTATGGTAATATAGGTGTGGATAGACACAGTGATACAAGAAATAGAAGAGGCGGTACAGCATCTCTTTCTATGATTAAGCTAAATTACAAATGTGATGATAAGAGTATTCCATAAAAAGACAACAATACAACTGCAGGAAGCCGCCCAGAAATAAGTCGTATACTCCGAGGCTATGTGATACTGCCACAACACAAGGCGCCACGCCATGCTGCCTCCCCGTAGATGAAAAGGGGTATCAAAATAGGAAGATGCCATGTATCCAACAAACGTTAAGAAAAAAAAAAGAAGAATAAAGGAAAAGTCTTTTGTTAAGAATGATAAAGGGAATAAGAATAATGATGTGGCGATGGAAACATTTGATAATATCAACATCCCATATGAAAAAAAAAAGGAAAAAAAAAACTCCCTTTTGTTCGAATGACGCTTCAGAGCCAGAGCAGCCATCTGAAGCCTTGCCAGACGCCTTGGCCGAGACCAAGGAAGAGTCTGAATATGGTCACGACGAACCAGACATACCACATAAAGCCCACGAGCAGCCACTCGACAACGGACCACATGCCGCGACGGAGCCATCTGAACCTCCTGCGTCTGTTGCGCATCATCTTGTCCGTCATATCGGCGACGTGCTTGACCTTGAGAAGCTGACCCAGAGCGAGATCCTTGCCCGTCTCGTCAGCTTGGTCTGATGCCTCGCGCGTCATGCCGGACAGCTCGTCTGCGATCCGGGAGCGAACGCACCAGATGCGCTCTTCCAGCTTTGGCCGCGTTTGGGCCGTGAACCGATCGACAGAAGTCTGCCACTGCTCCATCGAGGTTTGGATAGCGTCACCTAGAGTCCGGCTGGCCAAGGTGAAGTGCTCGGAGCTAGGGATCGCTTCGTCAGAAGGCAGCAACTTCTTGGGGGTCAACTGTGCAATCTCAACCCATGGGACGCGCGCCGAGCTTGATTGTGGCGACATGCCAGGTTTCTGGAGGCTGTCCTTGGCGAGGGGCTTCCTTGGTTCCTGTGCGCGTCGGGAGATCTCCATGGCTCTGATACCAGAAGCCAGGATGAGCGTGCGTAGTCGAGCAATTTCACGCTTCGAGAGCTGTCCTTGTTGAGGAATGGGCTGGTTCGCAATAGACCACTTCCGTGCTTTGAAACTGTCCGGCTCATTGAAACGAACCACTTGGGCCGCCTCGTCGCTATCCTTCTCTGTTGTTCGAGTGCTATCCCGAGCGTTGTCTTGGCTTGACTCTGTTTCTGACATTGCAGGATCGGTAAAGGTTACCTTCTCAACATTTTGAGGAGGCTTGCCAGAGCTTGAAATGCCCGAGACATCAAGCGTAAGTGGTTTGTTGATATTGGCACGAGACTCCGAGGCTTGTGGTTTCTTCAAGTCCGTCGTTGACTTGTGATTGTCAGTCGGTGTTGAATGACCATGTGTTTCTGCCATAGGCTGGAACTGGGGCATCGTATCCAAGAAATGTTTGGCGCCATGTTGAGGCTCGGGCTTGTTACGCCTTGAATTTGTTCGGGACAAATTGAGAGAAAGTCTAGATCTCCCCTTGGGCTGGTCGTTATCGGACTCATCGGTTGTCAAGCTATCAGCTGGTGTTTCCATCGGAGTATCCCTCTTCCACAGAATATCGCCTAGTTTTGAAACACCACCTCGGATTACCGTATCGATACGAGGACCCTTGAACATTCCTCGTAGGCCAACCTGGTCATCTCCCCTAAGCCTGACACTGCCCACACTACGTTGTGGTTTGTGGCCCTCATAGTTCGGTCGTGAATTAGAAGGATGCCTTTCAAGCGGCTTGCCTTCGACTGGAGATGAAGGCTCTGGTACTGATGTTCTCCTGCTAGATTCCTCAGATTCCGCTGGTTGCTCTTCAGGGTCATCACGAGTCTTGTCCTTGAATATTTGCTTGACCTTTGTAAAGGGGTTCCTCGAAGGAGACGATGATCGACTGGAGGGGGCAGAGAGCTCCAGACCAGTCGGTGGTGCTGATAAGCTAACCCTTGGGCTGAGTTCTGGCGACATAGGTTGAGGAGACCCAGCGTCTTCTTTGCGGCCTCCGCCACGCTTAGACCCTCCTCCAATATATCGTCCCAATTTCGGCTGTGAGGGTATGTCCAATGAGGCTCTGTTGTGGACAGGACGATGATCAGAATCATGGTCGGTCAAATTCCACTCTCTAGAAGCTGCAGGCTTCGTTTGTGGCTTGCGTTCAGGTGATATAGAGCTTTCGGGTTCCATATGCTCAGCCTCAGTCTCAGGGACGTGAGAGAGCCTCTGCTGCTGTCTCATGTCTCGAGCAACCAATTCCATCATTTGCTTCTCGAGCAATTCATTCTCGCGACTTGATATGCTCTTGCTTCTAACTCTTCCTTCACTCTTCTCGTCATCATCACTGCCAGAATCGTCTGAAGAAGATCCTCGTCTCCTGAAATGGCGATGATGTGCCGAACCAGTTTGCCGGTGAAACGATCCCATTTCGTGAAGCTTTTGCTTCGCTCGGTCTCTGTGGCTGAGTTCTGATGGTTCCGTCTCCGATTTTGTATGATTGGGATCCTTGGGATCTGCACTCCCATTTGTCTCCTCAATTGTCTTAGTAGCAAAAGGTGATAGGCCTGTTCCAAGCTCATCGGTCTGTCTTGACATCGGTCGACTCAAGACTTCTCCTGTTTGGGGATAAATCTTATTCAGATTTCTATCCTCAATAAGTTGCTTATGGTGGTCTTGCTCTAGCCAATATGCATCTGCGATCAAATCACATGGCTCAATGAACCAGTCAACTCTTGGGCGTCGAACTCGCATAGCAGCATTCGTTGTTACCTGCGGATCGATCTCCTCAGCACTAGGAAACGGTGGAAGAACTGAGCCATCGCTGGAAAGTAGGTCTCTTGATGCCCTTTCAGATGCCTCATTCACCCAGTCTTTGACAGTCTCGACATCAGCAAATCCTTGCTTCTCACCATCGATAGCCATTCTTTCGCGTGCTCTGACTTTGCGGTTTCGGATGTATTGTAATGGGTTGTATTCTCGGCCAAGTGGAATCATGAACTCCTTGCCTCCAAAAGCATGCGTCTTCGTCTCGGTAGGCGAACCAGGAGGACTTGTAGCTGAGAGTCTGTCGTAACCAGTCTTGAGTGGAGGCAGGACTTGCAACAAACGTCTGTACTGCGCCATAAGTTCAAGGTGTTCTCTAGCTTTCTGCGCTCTTGCCAAGGTTGAAGTGGAAAAGTGATAACGGTACGGGACTTCGGTGGTAGGTTCAAAAGGTGGGCGAAGAGGACTGCTTGACCTCACGCCTGGGATTCGTGGTGTAAGAGCTTGGTTCGTGTTGGGTGATACCCCTCGGACAGCCTTTCTTTGTTGCTGAAGATGGGCTTTAAGATTACTACCAGTTTGGGAGTCTTGTACTGGTGCTAAACGAGGTGGGTTGCCACGGCTGATGTTGCGCCGAGATGCTATTCGTCGAGACTCGCTCAAGTTGAGTGCCATGTTGACAATCTGGGTTGAATCAACGTCAAGCGTATTGCTTTGTTGCGCTGAGTTCAGCCGGCGACCGCGTTTCTGTCCATCTTGCCTTTTCGAAACATTAAGCTCCTCCTGAGAAGTATTCGGTGATACAACACGAGCTCGATTGCCACCGCCTGAGCTAATGCCGAGCCCAAACTCCCGTGAGCCATTGGATGGAAGTCGCTCCGATACATCTTTACCCTTGTGCCGGGATTTGCTCCGGTGGGCGCGCCGTTGATTTCCAGAATCGTCATCCGCGCCTACAGGGTCCGGAAGTAAAAAGGCACCGCTCGTTTGGGTCTTGTGCGGTCGCCGTGAACGGGCTCGTTTCGGTCGGCCGGCTTGGAGGCCGCTGGTAGTTGCAGCACTTCGAGACTTGTGATTGAATCGTGGGAGAGATTCGTCATCGGAAAAGGCGAGAGGTCGTTCGGGGGATATAGGGGCGTGAAGGAGAGCGTTGATAGTGCTGGGCTGGCCCCTTTCGGCAGTGTCGTAGCTGAATCTCGTGGGGGGTTCTGGCGTCGCTGGACCATCTCGTCTCCCGTATGCACTCAACGACGACGCAGCACGAAGGTCGGCCATTGCGCGGTGCTATCTATTATAACCGACCACGCCTGACGCTCACGCTCGTGGAGGAGATGAGTTGTCGTCAGTGTTGATGAATAGAGCAGTGCAGCATCTTTTGTCGCCCTTGCAGGGTCCTTGTCGATCCCGGTCACGAAAAAGTAGTTGTCCTTGGTGACGATGGTTTCGTGGAGCTACCTAATCAAAGTAGCGACAGTAGGTACAACAGCGTCGACGTCTAATGTGGATGCCCGGCGGGTATCCGCATTAAGAGCTCATGACTCTCTTCAGGATACACGAATAACACGAATATAGGTAGTCGCGGTAAACGCTGGGCCAGAGTTTTCCTATACAAGTAAATTTGCTGTTGCATCTGCGGAGCTCAAGTTAAAGAAAGGATTGGATATGGATCCGTGGAGAACACCTTATTGTAGGGGTCCTGGACCTGAGACGTCACGAGAATACGATGGATGGGACGCTACAAGACACTGAGTTTACAGGGCCTTTTTCGCCGGCGCCACTACGCCTTTCCCACCTATCCTAGGCTCGAGCGTGGCGGGAGTGACGCACGCATGTCTTTGAGTGGCAGCTCCGACGCCTCAGAGTACAAGGTTTCAGGGGCATTTTGCACCCACTGCAAAGTACCGCCAGTCACAGGCCCGAACTGCCACGGATTATCACATGAAAGAATTTAACTCAGTTTAAAGTTGTACAAGAACACAGCATGGCGGGGGGTTTCAGGAGCAGCCCAATGTTCATAAATAGAGTCATGAGACTGGAATTTGACTCAGCTGATAGACTCATTTACCAGCCATATAAACTGCATTTCCTAACTGACATCATGAGAAGTAAATGGAAGAATGGAAGCTTGCTATAATATTTATTCATGGTGGGAGTTTTCGTTACTCTGTCTAATATATCATACTGTCCAAACAGTTACACTCATATCTTACACAAAGTAGGTATAGTACATTGTATGTCTCAACTGAAAGAGGGGTTATGCATCACCATCTCTTTCTCTCCTCTCCTGTCCTCTACTCTCATCTCATTTTGTCCCTCACTTCGTAGCGCCCAAAAGATCCTCGCATCGACCACATAACGTGTCTTCCATTGGCGCCACATATCGCCAGCACCGGCTGCACTTCTCCTGCTTTGGAGGAAGTACATGCACCTTGACCTTGGCGTCTTGGATCTCAAATTCTTGCTGGTAAGCCCAATCAGGTTGATCAGGTAGGGGCTGGTTGATCTGGACCGAAGACACCACGAAAATGTCCTCTAGCTCATCCATGTAGCGGCCAAGAACAGCTGCCGCTTTGCCATCCTCGATCTCCAAGGTGACTGAGCACTGGAGTGAGCTACCTAGCACCTTGGCCGTACGTGCTTGTTCCAGTGTCGCCTTGACAGCGCTGTGGACTTCTGTAATTATAGCCTGGTCCTTACGCACAACATCTTGAGGAAGTGTCAAACGTAGAGGGTCAACAAGAGGCTCGTTGTACAGCTGACGAGCTGGGTTCTCCAGGGACCTAGATTATCATTAGCCTAATACCAACATATCTGACCATTGACGACTTACGTATCCTCTGCCATCCATGCTGGCCGATGCGACCACGCCTCCTCAACGAGCATGGGTGTGATTGGGGCCAGCATGCGCAGGAACCCGATGAAGATAGGTTCCAGAACACCACCTCCATCGCCGCAGTAGAGGCGGTCCTTTAGAGCTTCCAGGTAAAAGGCAGATAGATCGGTCGCAACCCAGCGGTTAATCATACTAGCCGCTCTGTGGAACTCATAGTTGTCGTATGACTCCATGGCTTGTGCCATTATATCCGAGAGTTGGACAAGTGCAATCTGGTCCAACTTGGTCAACGGAAGCTGACGGGCTTTTTGGTTTAGAGATCCAAGAAGCATCTTGATAATAGTTCGATACTTGATCAATGCTGTGTTAACGGGCTGAAGAATAGTCTGTCCAACGAGCACATCCGTCGTGAAATCAGCACTCGCTGCCCACAACCGAATGGCATCCGGACCAAAACCATCAAACTGCTGTCCACCTTTGCCCTTGTTCTTGCCCTTGCCCTTCGTCTTAACAGGTCCCAGAAGGCTACCGTCCATAATCTGTTCAGGAAGAATGATGTTGCCCAGTGACTTTGACATCTTCTTTCCCTGTCCATCAAGGGTGAAACCATGAGTTATCAGAGTCTTGAAAGGAGCTGAAATCTTGCCAGTGGTCTCTTTTGACTTTTGCGTGGCCACATAGGTCAACAAGCTGGATTGGAACCATCCGCGGTGTTGGTCAGATCCTTCAAGGTAAACATCAGCAGGGCCCTCGGTCTCTGTCCAAGAACTGCCGCTGTCAAACCAGACGTCCATAGTATCAGTCCCTCTACTGTATTTGCCTTTCAAATTCGAAGGAATCCAGGCTGGATCATCAGGACTATCAGAAAACCAAGCAGATGAAGTGCGCTCTTGCATGACCGAAATTATATGTTCGATGGTTTCTGTTGTCATTACAGCGTTTCCACTCTGATCGTAAAGGGCTGGGATGGGAACGCCCCAGGAACGTTGACGAGAGATACACCACTCGCTGCGACCTTTGACGAAGCTCTCAAGACGAACACGGCCGCCCTCAGGGACAAATCGAACATCCTTCAGCGCTTCAAGAGCATCTTCCTTGATACTACCGACATCGGCGAACCATTGAGCTGTAGCACGGATCACGACAGGCCGCTTCGTTCGCCAGTCGTAAGGGTACTTGTGGCGCAAATTGTGTGTTCCTAGCACGTCTTCATTTACCAAGTCAAGGACAGATTGGCTTCCGCCATCCAGAATCGAAGGTGCAGAAGTAAGCTTCTCAGGGTCATCAGGGTAGGCCTCTTTAGTGAAAAAGCCGCCGTCGTCAATGGGAGCAAACGCTTTGATGCCAACTTTCGAGCAAGCTTCATAATCATCCTGTCCATGTCCAGGAGCAACGTGAACAAGACCAGTACCAGAGTCGGCAGTAACAAAGTCGGCCTCGATGACAGGTTGAGACGGAGCAGACTTGCCTCGCAGTCTGTTGTGATACTGAAGACCTTTCAGAGAGGAACCTGGAATCGATTCAACCACTACTTGGAAGTCGGTGATCATTTCCTTCATAGCTTCAATTCTATCGGACGCAATGAGATAGCCATCTGAGCCAACTTGAATAACCGAATAGTCGATTTCGTTGTGGATGGCAATTGCACGGTTTGCCGGGAGAGTCCAGGGGGTTGTCGTCCAGATAGCTGCATACAGTTTGCCATTGAAATTGGCCAGTTCAGGTATCGAGGACCAGTCAGAAACAATAGGGAACCTGAGGTATGCGGCTTTCGAAACATGGTCGTCTCGATATTCGAGCTCAGCTTCAGCGAGAGCAGTCCGTGATGAAGCTGACCAGTAGACAGGTTTGTGTTTGCGGTATATCAATCCTCGGCGAACCAGATTCTGGAATACGCGCAACTGCCGAATCTCAAACTCGCGATCCATTGTGGTCCATCTCTTGTCCCAGTCTGACATGACCGCGAGCGCCCGAAACTCCTTCATCTGGTCCTTGACTGTCTTGGAGGCCAGACGCCGAGCAGTATCGCGGATCTGCACGGGAGTCAATCCTTTTGTGACGCTCGATCCCAGAGCCTTCATCTCTATGGGAAGCCCATGGCAGTCCCAACCTGGTCGATATTCCACTCTTCGGCCTTGCTGCACCTTGACTCGCACAATCATATCTTTGAGGATCTTGTTCAATGCATGTCCGACGTGCAGGTTGCCATTGGCGTACGGCGGGCCATCGTGAAGAACAAAAGGCTTCTCTTCGGAACGGTTTTGCCCTTGCCATACGTAGAGATCATCGGTACATCGTGGAAGGTGTTGCTGTGCGAGCTTGCGATTCGGACGAGGACTGTGAAATGGGCTGTGTTAGCTGCCCATGCTCCGATTTTGGAGGTGCCGAAGATGTCAGGACGTACGGGAAACTCGACTTAGGCAACCTCAAGGTGTGCTTCCAAGATGACATGATCGGTCGAGGACCATATCGCGATCACTTGAACTGGTCTTGGTATGAGGTTGTCGACACGGCTGAGTAATGGAGATTTTTGGTGGGCAGCGTCAATTGACGACGATCCATCCATCCGCATGGACCAGCTGCAAGGCTGAAGGCCCGCCATCATTCCAGTAGGAGCTTGAATTTTAGCGCGTACAAACGCGACTTACAGCGGATAACGGCCTATTACATCACTAAATCGGTGCCTTGTTTAACAGCAGCATCATTCACCTTTCTCTTCATCATTTTATATCGAGGTTTGGACATAAAATGGCTCCAGTCCGTCGGTATCTGAGAATATCCAAATACTCAGTTCTTGAGTGCCGAATCTATTTGGACAATCCCGCGCTAGCACAATCATGGCTTCTCAACCCTCGAGATCCAATACTGCCAAAGGTCATTGAGAGTATTCGTCCTCTAGTACTCCCAAAGCTCCGTGAAGAGAAAGAGAGGAATAGTAAGAAGAAGAGCAGTAAGAAGAAGGGGATCAAGGATGTCGTTATCTCAGGTATCTCTCAGCACTCTCCTGACTTGTGTCTGAATCAGTAACTAATCTCCCTCAGACGCGTTTGAAGTATCCATCTTCTTGACGGAAACAAGCACCAGACACTCGCTTCTCTACAAGACCAAGCATTTCAGGGATAAACAACCTCCTAAACTTGAGTCGAACTCGTCGAAACTTATCGGAGAGACGGACAGCGTCCCCGTAGACGTGGACGAGGAATATCGTGCGCCTGTATTACAGGAAGAGGACGAGGATGAGGTGAGACTAGCCGATATTCCCGTCGCCGAAACAACAACACGGCGGAGCAAGCGCCAAAGAGGGACGATGGTCCGGGACGAATATGAAAATGAGGCTTTTGAAGATGATGAAACAGCGTCGGCTATTGAAATTGACTCTGATACGGAGGCACCCCCACCCAAGAGACAAAGAGGCCGGGAAGCTTCAGAGGACGACAGCGGTCTCGACGGAAGCGACGACAAGAAGAAACTCGCAATGGACGTGTCATATGAGGGATTTGCAATCTACGGTCAGGTGCTGTGTCTCGTTGTCAAGAAGAGAGCCAGCGCTGCAGTTAGCAGTGGTGCGGGTGCAAAAGGCCGGCCTGAAGGCCAGGCCATGATGGAGAACTGGATTTCATCAACACAAGTGCCGGTTGGCGAGGAGGTTCCATAACCAAGGTCACTTACATCTAGATTGCAGTGCATGCAATCCGTCTCAGGAAACATCTCAACCAACATGGAGTCCCAGAATGGCGTGACAATTGCAGGTCGACGAGGGTTGACCCGAATGCTGGAGCTGACGGACGGGAACTGCGGACGCGGCCGCCAAGTCCCTACGGACTTCGATGAGCTGGGAAGCAACGGGTCTGAATCAATATCGCTCATCCATTGCAGCTGCTAGATCTGGGCAGCGGCTGAACATGCATATTGCCTATATGTTTGCCTTGGAGAGACTATCGGTTTGGCCCACCTCGACCGGGCCGCTCAGACACCACCATCAACTACCCAGGCTCTGCGCCTCTTGGCAAATGTCTCACATATGGATCCTGGACTGTGAAGCTTGGCATCACAATCATGATGTTGGGATTGATGAACTTGGGTCCCTGCCACAACCTTCATCTGATGGCCTACAGGGGACATAACACACAGACCCTAGATAACTTAGTATGTTTTATTTACCCAAGTAGAGTTTTAATAATATTTAATATGAAGCTTAGACCTATTCAAACTATACTTGATAACAGTAGCAATATCTTTTACGGCACTTTTAAAAACTCTATATATAGATGAATATACAGGTATCAAGGGCCCGGTAGTCCTATTTTCTGATCCTTACCAGAATAGTTTATCGCTCAGGCTCTCTTACATGGTTGCAGCCGCATTGGAGCGCGCGGCGGGCAATGCCATGGCTTGGCCAGTTCTATGTCTCAGTAACATGGTGAGAAGTCTATTGTAGACCAAACTCCCGGAGGATATACTCCTACCTAGTCGGCAGTTTCGTGTGTATGCCGCAATCAAGTCCGTTGCTGATGTATCATTGAACTCACCCTGGTCTTGTCGTCAAACGCCATGACCATAGCTAGATTCATACTGTTGAGTATTTTCTTGTCGGGATCGACCTGTCTTGAAGACCCTCAACGTAGTATCAGCAACGGGAGACTCGGCCAAAAGGCTCGCTGAGGCGCAATGTTACGGGCGTAGATGGGAATTGCCATGTTGAAGTTAACATAGTACTTAAATCAACTGTTATTTGATACTCAAGCTATTGGAATAGACTCTATTGGGTCGAGACATATTTCTCACGAACCCTGGCCCGCGTTTGGGCTGTGGCTATCGTTCGTTATGTATGTCTTAGACTCTGCGGTGAGGCTGAGTTTCGGCTTATGGATTAAGATTACTGTAAACAATATTTCGCTACGTAGTGCTCCGTGGCTGCTACGAATATCCATGTTAGCAATCCTTCTTTAGAGTTTATGCTGGGAGCCTAAATAATGTGCGCCATTGAGTAGGGGCTCGGCACCTGGCGAAGGGATACTACCCTGTATTTTGTCTAATTTCCACATGTAACCTTTTATGCTGCCATACGTCGATAGTTTCGCCCGCTCATTTCAACCGGCATTTCTATATGAAGGTCCATGTAAGCAGGAGACGATTTTGCTCAGTATCGTCCAACGCTGAGCTGATATATCAGTTGTTGGCGTTGTCTACAGTTGCGGATACGGATACGTTACCTTACGTGTCGTTTTGGCTTGGGTAGTCTAACTGAACTTACAATGGCCATACACGTCACGTCAACCTCACAAATATTGACGCCGAGTCTGGTGACAGGCACGGCATCTTCGGGAATTTGGTCATATATGCTACGACGATCGTCATTGTTTATACTACGTGTTAACCCCTGGTACCTTGTGCCTTGTGCCTGAAGAGGGGGTGTCATGAGGCTGGGCTGGCAACAAAGTTGCGGTATCAACCGGCACCAACAGAACACCGCTCCCGTCTCCGAGCGTTGGTTCTCTCAACAGAGATAACTTTGGCTGTTTACTATGTATACCAAACATCCCGACGTCCGACTTTCCGCCTCGGGAAGTCAATGGATGACATGCTGCTTGCAGCAACTAGTACTAGCATCGAGTAACCCCGCAACCGCTCGACGGAAGAGCAAGGATTGTGAGGGGAGATTCGTGCAGTGAGTTCGTGGGAAAGAGGGGAAAACCTGGTTTCGATTCGATAGCACTACCAGACTCGGTGAGCAGGTAGCCGGCCGTTTGGTCTCATGACGGGGATACTTTGGGTACAAGTGCTTGTTGTACCTAGGTGTCTTGAGCGACAGTGAGGCCATTCCCCTTGATGATGACATGGATGGGCAGTTGATTGTGTCTTATTCCCCATGTTTGTCTCTTGTCGACACGCCTCCTCCATTGCCTTGCCATGCATCGCCTTGCAACGTGCAACTCTGGCACCGCCCCCGGTACCACGGCACGATATGTAGGCAAATCTTCATCAGCATCAGCATCCATTGCCATACCATTCCTCGTCATCCACCACGTACGTGTGCACGTTGCTTCTTCCCCTCATCTGCAGGTCTACCACTCGGCCGGGACGGATGCCCTTGGGCGCAGGCGTATGTCGTGGCATCACTCAGAGGTGCTTACAGACATATACTTGCATATTTACTGCATGTTGCTGTCGCTTTCCCTTCTCCATACGGAGATCTGCTGTCAGAGACCAGGCTTGGATATCCGAAACATGGGTCTTTCGATACTGGGAACTTGTACGTCTCAGCCTTGAACGGTCCCATGGCTGTGGCAGGCATCACATCAGCTGCTGTGCCGCTTGAGTCACTGCTAGATGGAGCATAGAGCAGGTTATTCCAGGCAGACACAGCATTATAGTTTCACTTGGGCTTTGTTCTGCATTGCCGAGCCTCATCTGCTTCTGCCTTATGTCCCTCTGCCCTGCTCTGTCTTATCATGATTGCCCGCATGTTGTGTCGCCGAGCTTCAACTTTCCCCTCCTCGATCCCACGATAACAACCCTAGCAACCAGCACTGCTAAACCTTGTCTTGCTGAGCGATGACTCTGACTGCTGGTAATTCGTAACGGGGACCAATTGAGTTGCTAGCCAATGGCGATCCCAAATCTGAGTTTCTACTCAAAGTCTGGTCTAGAGAACCGTTGCAGATTTACCGTTAGGCCCGAACGTTCCCAGATATGAGTGCACTAGTTCTGGCTCACACAGTAGTGCCCTTCAACAATGCGACAACTCAGCCGATCAGAATGCGTGTTCGGTACCCTGTTGCTTGGGAATCCCATCTCGTGACCCCCTTTTTGCAAGGTTTTTAGTCAAACGGCTTACCTTAGCTTTGGGATAGTTACCACCAACCGCATCAACGACACGTATTTGATCTCGATCCTGGGTTTAACACGGCTGACCGCTTGTTTCTTGCAAGTTACAGATCAAACTATCCCATATCATGGTCTAGTAAGATCGTGGGGGTGGTGCTACTTTGGCGAATCCGCGTCCGTCATGTATGTAGGGTAAACCACGACTTTTGAAGCTATCTAGAACTACTACCTCACCCTGTTCTCCACCAACAAAGCCGAGGTTCTGGGCATTTTGCTGTCATCATACGAGTGAGTTGTTTGTGATATCAGCCACAGTAGTTTGGCATTAGTTCATCACATCAGTGTTGTTGTCAGTCATTCTGCCGTAATATTGTCAAAGTCCGTGCTATCACATAGATCAACATACTCCCATGGTACTAATTACAAACTCCTAAAAATACATGCAACGCGCCATGTTACACCGCTCATCGCTTCTCCGGCTTCCATAATAGAAACATGCAATTTCTTACCAATTTTCGTATCTATCTCCGAACACCTCAAACATAAGGACTTACAGACCTGGTGAAATGTTGCAGTTGGTTGATCGACGCATATCTTGGACCCGCAGCGGGCCGATCTGATACAGAGTTGCTAGCAACATCCCCTGTTTCTCTCACGTCAAAGCTCCCTGCAATCAATGCTATACGGTGAGTTGACAGCGATCAGTTTACGACTACGGGCCAACAGCTGGAGGCATATCCACCATCACCTGAGCGCTGATCGCAAAATGACCAACCAACATGCGGCATTCCCTCATCAAGAATATGGCGCTGAAATATCGCATAGGTAAGGAGTAAATGTGCACATCTGCATGAGTGCCTGCCTCACCAGCACGTCATGTAAGCTCACGTTTTGCTGAGCAATGTCACGATAAACGGAGCTGCGAAGCATACTCCGTACAGCGAATACATACAGTAGCAGACGCAATGCACAAAGGGATGTGCCAAGAGGATCCCCGCCTTGTCCTGCCCAATCCTGCACAACACTAGGTATGTAGGACCGCCTCCACCCCCAGACAGGATCTGGTGAATTGTGCAAAGGGTCTTCGGCGATTAGGCATGATGCCCAATACAAAGTGGTCGCAGGACTGCGGCCAACCCCCTCAATATCCGGTGGAGGTCATGTAGGCGTCGCCGTTCACGGAAAGAATTGCGGACCAAGACATGAACAATGGGTCACCTCGGCAGATTAAGATGGCGAGCTCTCGAATCGCAACACTTGGGACGGCCCGTGGCGACCTTGGATCCAAGTTGTCTGGCTCGGCTGCAGATGCGTGTATGCACGCTGGGTCGCAATGTCCTGGCGGAGTAGAATGGACCGCAACTAACGTGGAGACAGCTGCATGTTTGATGAGCAGTTCATATCAACATGCAGTTCATGGTTCATTTCAGGGGCCAGCATCACCACGTGCAGTTGCGCAGCCACTGAAGGAGGTTGCTTGTGGTGGGAACTCATTAGAGCCTGCAGAATGTTAGTGAGCCATTAAAGCTGTAATATGTGAGTCCTGTATATGTCTCAGGCCTAGGCGCGTTTTGCGAGTGGAACTAGTAACATGGTGGTTGAAAGAAGAGAGGGATACCAGTTGCCGACGGGAAGTTGTTTGGCGGAAAAGGTCAACACCACGTTTCGAGATAGCGTGCGGAAAAACCTGCTTGTCTCACAATCCGGGCCCCCAATTCGAGGTAGCGACGAGAATAATCGGTAATACGGGTACCTGGTCAGGGTCAGCATCAGCAAGCTAGAAAGGCAATTAAGACAAAGGTAGTGACAAAAGACTCCCGTCACTCTGGGCAGTTCTAGGGTTACATCGCTGGATCTATTAATGATGGCTTCACCCAAGAGCGACGCCACGTAATGATGACTCTTCCAATCAAGAGACATTTAGGTCATTCACCGACCATTTAGCAACGTCGCTGTTTGAGGTAGCGCCCTGTAGCCAAAAATATCAACGTCAGCCTCGCATCACTTCCCGCGAGAGCAGGGGCTACGAATTATCGGTTCATGTGGCTGACTCCAGATAAAGGCCCAGACCGGATCCGAAGGGAGGCTGAACTATCGAGCCGGGTTATATCTTGCTGCGTACCTTTGTTTTGACAATGAGTTTGCCAGTCTTATAACCAACAATCGTATAGACATGTCTATAAGAAATCTGCTCATATGTCTCACATCGAGACGACAACTCTTGCAACTTGTCAACAGCCAATCAGCACGGGCCAAATGGTTGTTTGCACTTGTTCTCGTGGGATTTCCCCATCCGTGCACATGCGATAAGAGACTTCGGGATGTGGGAAAGGGGTTTGTAAGCTGACGGAAGACTTGAGACAAAGGAAATCGTATGCTTATCATTCTGACGGACACGAACCGGGATCGTCAGGGGACGCCACACAGATCCATGAATGTCATCGTCATCCATATCCACATCCCCTGATTTCCACGTGGAGTGGGTACGTGCCCCTGGAACTTTGCTTGTGGCTTTGACAGGGCCTAAGTTTGCTGTGGCTGGCTGTTATCCCTCGTGTTTTAAGATGGTCAGTTAACGGCTGCCAATAGATCCATAGTTGCCTGTGGCTTTGACCCTTTTGACAACTGTATTAATAGTAGCGTATGTTTTCGTTTCTTTTTTCAAGCAGGTATATCAGCTGAAGTGATAACCTGATAGAGTTCAGCTCATCCTAATTCAGGGCAACAGATGCAAAGCTAACGGTGGCTCTGTAGGCTACCTAGATCGTACATGGCAATTCAATACAAGATCTGCTGACTTGAGTTGACTTAGCTTGACTTGCAGAGTATTCCTCAACTGACTAGAAAGCGAAAGAATCGTTTTCGCGATCTGCTCCAGTCAACCAGCACGGGCCAGGCAAAAGAGTTGGAGCGAACCAAGTCAAGAATCGCTTTCTGGTACGATATCGACGTGTATATAACATTTAAGTTCCTAAAAAACCAGTTTTCAGCTCATCGCAGAGGCGTCAGCCTGTCAAGCCAAGCCACATAGAGTCGGACCGCCTGGAAAACGTGTGCAACGGTTGGTGGGGAGAAAGAGCTAGTCGCAGACCAAAGACAGAAAACAAAGGATTGATTCTTGATGTCATGGAGTTTTCCGACTTATCTGAACATCAGAAGCAGAGCAAAGATGGGTTGGGTTATAGATAGATTGATATCAATTTCATGTGAGTGATACTCCGTGTAGTTTTCGATTTATTGCATTAATTAAAAGGAAAAGAAATATTAGAGATAGTCCTTACACTAGCAGCCAGAGCTCTATCTTCTGCCGTCCCTAGGAGAGGCTACCCAAAATGTGGCGGCAAGCGCCCCTAAGCCTCGTATGGAGCCCGAGGCACGGCGTCTCCGTGATGTGCAGTTTGGCCCCCATCAATTTGACTGGCCCAAAAATCCCAAACACGCTTGAGACGGGGTTACGGTGATCTCTCATCCTTGTTACATCGACATGCGACGGCGCAGGCGGCCGCTTCATCTCAGTATACGGTACCGGTACCAGCACGGCGGAACGGACGTCGACAGGTTGTTCGGTGAAAGCTGCCGAGAACGACGGAACATCTGTGCATGACCGGACCGGAGTACTGAAGCGGTGATTGCAACGTATCAGGAGGACCACCGCCAATGAGGCCAAAGGTTGTTGGTTAAGGTAACATGAAGGGAGCCCTATGATTTGATCGCTACAAGCATTCTTGTCTTTGCATACTTGCATCTAAACAAAGATAACTAACCCAGTCCTTGTACAGTATCAATGTAACACGCAATATCAGACTGCAAATGTTAGTGATCTTCTTACCAGGCAGCGAAAAGCCAACCTCCGTGATAATTTGCCACCTTAATCAAAGTCAGGATCTTCATTCCATCAGGAGAACCTCATTTGGGCTCAAACAAGGAGACGGGATCAACAAAAAGGGTTACGATAAGCTACTTGGGATGATCGCAAAACCGCAAACGGCGGTGTTCCGTCTAAGCAATAGTCATCTCCATCTGATTTCCGCTCATTTGCCACCATTCCCACATTCTGGATACCCCAAGCACAAGTCGGTGAGGCAGCAGCCCGGCGGTCTGGAACCGGGGGCTCATCTTACACCCCGGATTTAAAAAAGAAGAAAAGGGAGAAGAACAAACGGAAGAAGAAAGGAAAAAATTCTTGCCCTCTAGCGCGACACAGACCCTTGATAGTGGAGGATCACCAACGAGGTTGGTCCCAGTCGGGATGAAAGCACGGATAATGACTCCAGCCTCGTCATTCATTCTTGAGATTAACGTGACCCTTCAGTACCGGAGTGCTTGGGCGCTTGGATACCGCCTAACAAACAGCTGAACCTCCCAAGTGCCCTAAGAGCCGTTGGGACCGTTCTCTGTTTGCCGCTAGTGTCGAGTTTGCCACCACCCGTACTTTTAGTCAGGGGCACGCATAGCGAAACGGCGGGATGAAATGAAATGGGCTCCAATGCTAAGTCAATTATTCATCAGGACCGAGACTTGTGAAACGGGGCTGCATCTTGACCGCATCTGTGGTTATTGAGGCTGAGGTGCGTTTGTGGGGAGATGATTGTTCGATAAGACGAACGGCTCAAACAATTGCCCATGCAGGGTCCAGGGAATTAATTTCCCAACAGGAGCACGACATAGGAGAAGGGGCACAGGCGCTCGTTTAAGTTGCTGCTTTTGCTGTAATGGTATGCAGGAGGCACGTGCACAATAGTCAACGAAAATCGGGAAAATTATTGATTGCAAACATTGGAACCAAAAAAATTACGAAGAAAAAAATAATTACAGGGGCCGCCGCGCCAGACGAAAGAAGGACACACGCCCCCCTTTCAGCGTGGACCAGACGAGATACTCAGACATCATGTACCGGACCGTTGGTCGGCAGATAGCTGGGCCTTTGCCAAGCTGAATGAGACGCTCAAGCCGTGAGTTGGGCCGTGTAGATGCCCAAATCTCCTCACTGACGGGATGTTGTGCATGATGTTTTGGTGATGATGATTGTTTGGTTGTCTGTGTGTAAGTCCAATACGTCGAAGACAGCGCATAAGGCATCAGACCCAGAAAGCTGATCTGACCTGTCATTAATATGCAGGTCTGACTGCTCTCTATGTAAGCGTCTGAATAAACCACGCATTCAAAAGTGCCGGTGTTGGTCCAGCGAAGGGCGGTCTCACAAATGATATCGTCTCCCGTGTAGGCAATGTAATCAAAAGAAAAGTGACCCGAATTGGCGGTAAGCTGAGATGACATATTCAAAACACCATTTTCAACCCAGCCCAGGCCCCCCGCCCCATCCACAGAGCAACAAAACACGTAGCATTATTGATCGTGTCCGTGCTTGGCTCTAGAATGCCCATCCCGGCCGTCTATTCTTCCAAAGAATATTCTACGGGTTCTTTCGGTGTGATTTGTGATTTCGGTAATCGAGGGCATGATTGGCCCCATGGCTGACTTTGGGCTTCACGTTGGCCAGATGTTGACGCCTCGGCCACCAAACTACAACGCCAGCAACTGCAATTTTAGACCACTAGATGAAGAAATAGCACCATTCAAAAAGCACAGCCTTGGAAGTGATGGAAGCCTCATAGAATGTTTCCGCGGCAGCACACAGACTTGCAATCCAGAACCCACGAGACAGAAGCCTTGGCCACAGGTTTTGGAGCGGTTAGAGGACCACGGACCACACACTGAATCAGTTGTCACTTCTCGAACAATTTCTTTTCAACCCGAACCCATAGCAGAACCCACCAGAAAAGGACCCCTATGACTTCATACTAAAAACTGGAATATCGGTGATCTTGGCCTCGCTCGACGTTGTGCAGCGCCCTAGTGCTCGCTTCGCAGAGTCAAAATCGCGGTGAGTTTGCAGGAGTGGGATTAATAACAATGAAGCGAGTAGCAGGAAGCGAGATCTGTCAACGATGGGGCCAGCCGATGGAAGAAAAGAGTGGAGGTTTCATTTCATTAAGAGCCTGCATCGAATACGAATAAGCGGAGGTTCATGTTCGTGGGGGGGTTTTAAGCACACCGTTAATTCTGCCAAGACGGCGTTGCGACGTCGCGGTCAACAGTTAACGGGCAGCATTAACGTCACAAGGTCTCCGTGTGAGTCATCGCAGACCCCAGGATTTTTCTCACCTCTTGGCTGGGGAATTAGAACTACATGGTGGGATGGGGGAATACGGTTGGTAGGCAGGGATGTTGATACCGAAGGTTTGGTAGTGTCACCGGCCAACCACTCAAAGTCAAACAATGTAGGGCTGCAGCAGATGCATGCTGACAGGTGAATAAGAATAAGAAATAACAGAGGCGGCGGCGCAGCAACAAGGTGTCGATGTCGATGTTTCCATATCCCTGGTAGCCTGGTCAAGAGATCTCTGTAGGATCAGTGGCTTGCAGGGCTTACGGTGCTATTTCCGTTCACGCTGCTAACATGGACTGCACACTGATCAGGAACCTCGTAAACCAACAGGACCTAGGTATAAGCAACGGCAGAAGCTTAACTACGCCGCAGCATCATGGAAGATACAACAACGTATCGTAGTCAGGTCCAGCCACGCGAACACGATCGATAATGTCCTGATCATCTGCCCATTTCTGATGTTTACGCCTCATCGGCGAGAGAAAACGCCGCCTTAATGAAGTTTTTTTGTGCTGCTTTGGCTTAAGGTGCACTGGAATGAATGGACCGGTCGCTTCTACCGATGGCGGCCCGCGTCTAAGTCAGATAGACCAATACCAGAAGCGCTGTCAAAGGTTTGAGTTTCTTGCGACAAATGCTCGGTTCATGAAAACGCCAAAATCCGGGCCGTTCTCCCACAGGCTTACACACAAGAGTTTTGCGATGCTCAACAGGGTAATCATGCCGCATACCAGCAGCAGGGTGTAACCTGAAACGAGTACGGCTGTCTTGAAAAACGACGGCGAATACTCTCCATGTCTAGGTTAGGAGGCATTGCCGAGAGGAAATTGCCTTGCCGCAGAGTACGATGTAGAAGAAACAGCCCATCCACTTGAACAATCACGTCTCGTAACACGCCAGGATTAGGGCATCAGAGATCTGAGACCTTATGGCACTAGCACCCGAGACAACACGGAGATGAATCCAGTGTAAGTCAGAGGTAGTAAGTATTGGATCGTGTGAATATCCCCCGCAATCATACATGATCACTGTTTAAGGGTCTGGACCTGTCAAACCGACAGGCAGCGTTTGCGCCAGACAACGCATCATTGAGCTAGCCCAGTAAATATCCATCAACGGCGAGATAATTTCGAAAAACTATCCACCGTGTCTCAGCGGTCAAGATCTATTTACTCCGCAAACCAGCATATGTATCCGTATTATTGCAGCTGACTACACATTGGATTTGCTTAGTTGCAGTTGGCCGTTGTGCGACAAGACCAGGCGGTGTCAAAAAACCTCTCGCTCCCCTGGCCTCAGCTTTTCAAGGGGATTGGATATCTTTTTTTTACATCTCACTCACGGACCAGGGCATGACAGTCCAGGTTCATGCTCATGGGCCACCGAAATTAGACGTCATTCAACTATCAGCGCCCAGCATGGAACCCCCGGACAACTCTCCACCATCATCTCGCAACTCCAAAGCACGGCCTCTTTAGCGCTTGATGAGGAGCAGTCTAGGTGAGGTGGGCAAAATTAGACGACCAGGATCGTCTTCTTCGAAAGCTTCCATGAGATGTTCCATGCCAGGATTTGTTATGGAACCCCAACCAAGTCCAGTCCTGGCTGGGATCAACCTGCTGTCCAGTTTCGCCTGTTTCATGCTGCTTGGCTGACGAGTGACTGAAGCCGTGCAAGCCGACGCTCCTCTCTTGGCTGAGGTGACAGCCGGAGAAATTGTTAATGTCGGCGGTTTGGGTTTTTCATCAATTGCCTGTTTCGTAACAAAAAGAAGCGTAGAGTTTCTCTGTTAGTGAAAAATCAACGGTTCGATAGCCCGGTTGGTTGGAATGAATCAGGAACGACGGTCACTGGCTGGTCGGGGCTGGACTCTGATAGTACCGCAGGCTAGATTTTCCTAACTTGACGGGTTTCGTTTTCCTGCCGTAGAGTTTCTCGCGGCGACTACCGTCCCCTAAAAAATGACTGTTGGTTGATAGCGTTTGAACCAAAGTACACGCCGTCTCTGCTGATACTCGGGATGCTCGTATGGTTTCTGAATGCAGGCATAGTTGCTGATTCAAGCACCTACTGCTTGTGCTTGTTGTACTGCATTGGCCGCCCAGCTGATCTCGCGACATCCAATTATAGGCTGGTAATGCGCCGTACCAAGCGTGGGCATCGTCATCATGGCATTTACAAAGCCCCGGGTGTTGCTCGTTTGGGGTGGAGCAGCATGCAAAAGTCCAATGGGCGTGTCGTACAATTGAGTGCATCGTGTCCAACCCAACCAGCAACCCATGGCTGGGCTGGCTGGTATTGTTGCTACCTGGGCAGCAAAGAGTTAATTAATTGATGCATATTGCAGCATCGGTGAGGAGCGCAGAGTCAAAATATGGCCGGGCACATTGCATTGTGCTACTGCACGCACAGAGAGGAACTCAGCCAAGTTGCTATTCATATCAGAGTGCGCGCGGATGTAACTGATTGTGAGTTTGCAATAATATTAATTAACTATTGATTGAATTGAATTGAATTGAATTACTGCTGGCGCTTTGTTGTGCGTGACAGGGATTAATGGAACTGTAATAGACTGCTGTCAACAAAGGGACTGACTGTTTCAATTTCCCTTGCCCAAAGATCAGGTCTCCGCTGCGTCACCGTCAGTTCCAGTTCAGTCAAAGGAGGTGCATCGGATTCTCTTACACCGCATCAGAATCAGAAAAGACGAGCAGAATATCATTGGATGTTTCGGTGGAATCCATGCCATTGGGTCCCTCTTGGTCTTGGGAGGACTGGACTGGCCGCTTTGCTTCAGGTCTGAGGTGGGCGGGTTCGGGTTCGCGGGTACCTGGGGCCAAAGTACCTCGACTGACGTATCTACCTCGTACGAGGGAGAGCTCATGGCACTGAGAGAGAGCCAGACAGAGCCTGACCTCCATTTCAGCAGAGGGGGGGGGGGTGTGCCTTCTCCACTTGCTGGCGGGGCGTTCATCATCTCCTGGAGGGCTGAGGGCGTCGACACACTCCCCCCTTTCTCTGCCCCTGTCTCCAAGTGGAGTGGTGCCCTGTGTCTTGCGCCCTGGCTGCCCAGGCTGCTTCACTTCAGATTACCTTTTGGCTAGGAGCTGGAGGCACAAACACCAGACAGGCCAGGAATACAAAAAGGGCTGCGACCTCCCTCTTCCCCAGAGACACTTTGCTGATCATTCTCATCATCGACTCAACAAGCAACTATTTAGGCATTCACTCTCGCCTTTAGCTCTCATCCATCAACTTGCATCTACTCGAGTCACTTACAACATCTACTACTATCTACTACTACTTGATCGATACACTCGACTCAACCATCACCACCAAACAACACCTAGAACTGAGCATACTGTCCTCGGTTCTCTCAACTCTTCGAAGCTACATCTCAGCTACACCAGCAAACCACAATCAACATGCCTGCTCAACGACCTTCGCAACTTCCTCCCTGCCCCGGCCCACCTCCCAACCGCCCTCTGCCTGCTCTGCCCAAGCGTGATTAAAGCAGATTGACGAGGATCGACGGTTGAATCAACATGGCGCCTCAACTATTACAACGAACATTGTACTTCACCACCTTACACATACGGTTACACAGTCATGGTTCGCCCGGCTCTTGTTCGCGGTGTGCTGCATATGCACATGCGAACTCCAACTCAACCCCAACCCGCACTTTATGCACCTCATTAATCACCACCACCTTCTGAGTTTTGAGGTTCAACCGTCGAATCACACGCCCTGCATCTACCGGATCTACTCAGGCATCACAACGACCCTGTCAAAGTCAACTTCATGTCCCTTATGGCTGGACCGACCGGACTCTTCAACTTCGCTTCTTTGCGTGCGCCATTCTCTACAGCAGCGCATCAACGGTTCAATACCCTTTACAACACTATCTAATTACCTTTTTACTACTTCTTTACTTCGTTTATCACTATTTGGGAGGAATTTGTTCCACGATCTTTTAGGAACTGTATCAACAGACATGGCATTATCACGGCGTCTCACAACATAGACCGCAAAGTCTGCTGCATTTGGCAAACTGTTTTTAGCACTGCACCATTATCATGGTTAGTCGCGGCGGCCTCGAGTGGGCTTTTATTGTTTTATGATGAACACGTCGGTTGGGAACATAGAAATCATTCAGGATGGGTTGGCTGTTTTTTCACCCACTTCCTTAGGAGCAAATGGGATTATTATGTCCACTGATCACTCAGTGTCGACGGAAATGGAACGAGATACCTGATTTACATTACTTTACGCAAACTCAATCAAACTTGAAATTGCCCACAAACAAAATTGTTTCAATAACTACTAGTGATTTCCGTGTCTTTCCTAATGTGAATTTCCGCACCCGATAAATGCTTGGCGGACGGACCTCTAGAATTCCGAACTGTTGCATGCCCATCGTATTAATTATTGCGTTGCTCAGTTTACCGGCACCCCTGCTCCTGATAGCGCCTCGTGATCTTTTACATCCTTGCCCAATTTGCTCCCTTGCGTCGCATGTATCTTTGTCATGGACAATAATGCCTGCAGAGCTGGACATGTCTTGGGGGAGTACGACAACTGCTCGCTTGCACCTAGCAGCGGCATAAAGCATCTCACTCACCACCCTTTGACGTCGACGCCGCGCCTTTGCAGCGTCGATCGAAACAGCTGACACTCGCCACAAAGGGGACTGAAACCCGCAGGGCCCCTAGCCAGGCACTACGTTGTGAAGTTATTCCTCTCCAATTCGAGACATGCCATCCATGGCTTACAAAGTCCGGCGCCAATCTTGACCTGTTTCCTTTATGGTAGTCGTCGCCGGGGACGAAGATCCATCGTCATCTCTTAGCCATAAGTCTTTCGCCTAATAATTTACCCCATTAAACTCTGCTCTGGTGTGATCCTCCTAGGCAGCGCAGCCACGAGGTGACAAGACAGGCAACGGACAATGCAATGCCATGTCTGCTGGCTCTAGCGTTGAAAAGAGATCGCATCGGAAACAAACAGACACAAGATCCTTTTAGCGGTTTGTCTTGTTATGTCCGGCCCTGAGCCGGTGCGACGCCAAGTAAAGCTTTGCTCCCGTAATAGGACGCTATTCACAGCCGGTTCAGTTCATTGGTTCCCGGACTCGAGCGACGATCGGCCAATTCCAAAGCTAAGGACGGCGGGATGATAAGCTGTTGGTACTAACCGAGGATCAGAAAACCCAAGTTCATGGTATCGGAGTTGAGGCTTGCGGGAGAGATGTTTGTTCACACAAGATCCCGATAGTAAAATTCCATCGTGAAATGATGAAACAGTCGGTCCCGGCCACCGAAAGCCACAAGGCTGCTGGCTGGCGTTTGGCGGTTTTGGGCTCGGCGAATCTACCGTGTATCCATTTTTGAAGCATCCGATCTTGTCAGTCTCTGTCTGTGCCTGTCTCAGAAAGCGATGATCATCGTCATTGACCCGTCGTCCGCTTTGTTCCCGATCCAGGGGCCGGCTGAAGATTACCGATACACGTCGGACGGGCTAATCATTCACTGAATAGGAGTTGATGAAGATCAGTCAGCCATACATGCAATTGCGCAAGCATGTATACTTTTGGTTAGTAATGCTTCCCGCTCAATTTACGCTTTGTGGCATTCTACTACATACCCTCGCTTTGGCGCTTAGTGTAAGTTTGTTGGTGAGACGTTCTTGACATGGCTTACACGGACGCTACCTAAGGTTAATTGACAAGACATACTTACCTATTCTTTCAGCTTTGGCTACTCGTATTAAATGCGCATTATCTTAAACTTTAGAGCTCTGGTCGGCAGTGGCTTGATCCAACTACAAGCCATCGGATATGAAGCACAGCGTTGTACTCCGAACGCTGGTATGTAGATCTGAGCGGTTCAGGAACCGATCTCCATGCAAGTGTAAGCGTATCAGGCAAACATGCAACGCAGTTCTTCAGGGGCGACATTTTTGCCACAAAGGGTACCACACAGACACAACTCCTGACAGGCCGTTTACTGCTAAAGAGACCAATAGCATAAAAACGCTTGTGCTCGGTCAAAGACACATGGCCATGAGACGGGAGGCTGTATGCTTAAGACTACGGCTTATCACGTGCGCCCGCTATCGAGAGCGGGTCTTTATACCGATGAAGGATAAGGCTGGCGCTTGAGGCTTCAAGATCCATCTATTGCTAGTATCAACTAACTTTTGCTTCATGATTTTGGCGTATCGCCACAAAAGATATCAAAAAACTCTACTTTGCCTGTAACTCGCGCGCGGTTCCGTTGACGCGGATCCAATCCCGCTCATCAACTTAACCTCGCTTGGCTCTCGGCGGCGCATGACGTCTGCGGGATAGCTTCAATAGCCTGATCGACCCGCTCGCCATGGCTATGCTGGACCTTCACGTCTGGGGCTCGGCGTTTAGCCTCCCGTCAATTGATCCCGAGTGCCTTGCCATAATCACATACCTGCATAGCAGCCTCCCTGTATCAGCCTGGCGCCTGATTCCCAGCAACGATCCATCCGTGAGCCCATCTAGTATGCCCTACCCCATCAGCTGCACCACCCGTTGTGTTGTCTTGCTTGACTGAACATTGTTTTGCTAACTGTTTACCTAGATACACTTCCTGCGCTTCACCATGAGGGCGTATGGATATCGGGTTTTGCGCCCATTGTCGAGTACTTGACCGACAAGTCACTCGGAGACAACCTGGATGCAGACCTGACACCTATGCAACAGGCTGACTCTGTCGCATATGCTGCCTTTCTATCTGCTCATGCTGCCTCATTGTTGGACCTCTCACTCTACGTCTCAGCCGCCAACTGGTCTGCTACAACTAGGCCTGCCTACAGTACTCTTTTGCCGTTTCCATTAACATGGACGGTTCCACCGCTAATTCGCGCCGAGGCCGTGAAGCGTGTTGAGCATCTGGGGTTTGCCGACATGGACACGGATTTTGATCCCAATGGTAGCCTTCATCTGTCATCAGGGAGGGATGCTTTGCCAGAGACGTTCCGAAGGCACATACCCGCGTGGACAAAGAAGACAATTCATGAGGAAATGACTCCTGAGCAAGCGGCCCTAATCCGACTCTATGGAATTACCGAAGATTGTCTTTCCGTGTTAGATGACTACCTCAAGGGCGGGTACGAGGGGAAGGCATACAGCTTCTTCAAAGGCACGAAGCTCTCATCTTTGGATTGTCTGGCCTTTGGTTACCTTGCACTGATGCGTGATGCTCCCGTACCGAGATCTTTCTTGAAGGACTGGCTCATGAAGAAGACACCGCGGTTATCTAAATTCATTGATGATGTCAAGGCAGGTGGTCTGAGCAAGTCAGGGCCTTTGCCTTGGGTTGAATCAAGCCAAAACACCGCGTTACGTATTGGCACCAGGACCCTGGACAGCATCCTCCATAATGTCCCTGGCTTTGGCGACGAGTATGCGACTGAAGTACGAAGGAGGGCTGAAGGAGGAGTTACTGGCATAGACGGCAGGTCTTTGATGTTGGCCCTGAGTCTCATCGCCACAGGTGCTGCTCTCGGCTATGGTTACCACACATACAAGGCGCTGCAGCCTTTCGGTTCACGGATACAGGTGTGGCAGGCACACAAGAATCGATCAAAGCTGAGCGAGTTTGGAGCACTTGGTTCCATGTTGGGGAGTGTGTTAGGAGGTCCGCCAGAAGCGTCCTGGCCCGCTCCATCAAATGAGGCTCGATTCGTTGAGACAGACACAGATGTAGACTAAAAGCACTTATGATATTGTAACATTATTGTACACCTATCCCAATAGACACAGATACTGGGTAACTTCCTGACCCGATGGAATTCCCCAGAAAACCTATTCCCTTCCTTTATTTTAGATTGAATTATCCGCTCTGTTGCTCTCATGCCATGGTGTTTATAATCATGCCTAGGTACAGGCCCATTAATGGTCTTCCATCTCTTTATGATGAGTTTATATCTGTCTAATCTCCTTACCCACCATCTCAGGCCGGTCAATCTCCCACTCATCTCTCAGCACAGCAAAAGTAAGGTCTGTAACCAACAAACTCTGCCCCAAGCTCCATACAAGAGTGATGGCATAGAAGAAGTTGGCATTACCGCTGCCAGCATAGATCCAGAGATGGTAAAAGGCTGGGCCAAGGAAGGTTGCATATAAGAGTGTGGATGTGGTGACAAAAGCGTACCTCATAAGAGGGAACACATGTCGGAAGAGAGGGACCACGGATAGAAAGAGACTCGCATCTGCAAGCGATGGATAGGGCTTGAAGATGGAGAAAGTACCTAGGAGAATAGCCAAGACAGCCAGTGGTTGCGGGCGAAGCCGGATGGAGAGCGCTGCGGGATACGACGCCAGATGGAGCCAGAAGACGCCGAGGAAGAAGGCTCTGAACGAATCAAACATCTCAATAAAGAAGTACCACCACAGGCCAACGTTGGGTGTGAGATCCGATAAGGTCAGCTGAATACCGTATGTGCGGGCGAGGAACTCCCATGAGTTGTTGGCTAGCACAAATGACATGCCTAGCAACGAAATTATGCATCCCAGCGCAATGGCTACGTTAGTCGCAGCAAACTTGCTGATAGACGCGATGCGACGCTTCTCAACTTGGCAGTCGTATGCAAGGAGAATAAGCGGAGGGAGGAGAAGGATGGGATACATGGACAGGTAAGAGGCGAAAGATAGAGCGACCATGGCGTTGAAAGGAGAGCCCTGGATGGCTTTGGAGATCGCAAGAAGAATGGCGCAGTTGGTGAAGACGCCTGTTGATCGTCCTATGCATGTCGCAATGGTATAGGGGTTAAACAAGAAGCTGACATTCGTTAGTCTTTATATTCTGAGGTTTCAATGGACATCTCCCTTACGCAGCAGCAACCGCAGCACTACCAAACTTATTGTTCCGTCGTGGTGATGTGAAGAGCCTCGAGTTTTCAGCTACTCCAGAGTCTGCGATCTTATAGAGGGCATCGGCGCTGAGGATATCAACGGCGATGTAGAGCAGGTGTGTGAAGATGGGCCAGCTCTTTACGTCGGGGAGCAGCGAGAACAGGGGCAGCAGCAGCGGCGCCTGATGGAAGACACCGCCATCGTAGGGAGAAACATTGTTTGTATATAAGAAGAGGCCCTCTTGCACTAAAGAATGGTAAGCCTTTGCTTTGCTTTCAGGTACAGGGGTGGGGGTTGTTGCTTACATCGCTTGAAGCTCGTGACGGGGGTTGATATCTCGACGCGGCCGGTTAGAAGATCAGGAAGGCCAGGAAAGGCAAGGAAAAGAACGAGTCGGAGCAGGGCAGCGCCGGCGTAGACGCTGGCTTTGCCTCGCAATGTCATTTTGTCGGACATTGCATGCTCCGAGCGAGTTGTCGCAGGCGTCGAGTTGAAGGTTTAATAGTCGATAGTCGAGATAGACGCGATCTCTCATCGAGGCCACTTGGCGGGTTGAGCTCCTGCGGCTTGGCGGCCCCTCCACGTCGGGACCTGCGCCGGGAGAGGGGCCGCTGCCGCTGGAGCCTTGCCCACTGTAAAGGTTCGCTGAATTGGCGCTGCCAGGCGCTGAACATGCGCCTAAGGGTGCTGAAGCATGTCCCCGGGCGGTGAGTGCAGCACAGGCCAATTGGAAACTGCCATTGGCATACTAAGCCGGTTTAGCGTCTATTCAGGGCGGTGCGACTCGGCATAAAATTTCAAGCTGGAAAAAAAAGTTGAAAGATTGTTAGGAAAAAGTGCCCCGCCAGTCTGTCTACGCTGCGAGATACAAACATCAACATCCTCCAACAGCGACAATGGCTCGGATAAAGAAGAAGGGTCAGGCCGGCGCGGCCAAGAACTACGTTACCCGAAACCAGGCGATTCGGAAACTTCAGATCAGCCTTCCCGACTTCCGAAAGCTGTGCATCTGGAAGGGAATCTACCCTCGCGAGCCTCGAAGCAGAAAGAAGGTCTCCCAGTCATCCACCAGCTCGACCACCTTTTACTACGCCAAGGACATCCAGTACCTGCTCCATGAGCCGCTGCTTCAAAAGTTTCGCGACCAAAAGGTTCTCGAGAAGAAGATCTCCCGTGCGCTTGGTCGAGGCGATGTCACCGACGCTGCTCGTCTCGAGGGCAACGCTGCGCGACCCGAAAAGACTGGAAAGCCTCGCTACACTCTTGACCATGTTATCCGCGAGCGCTATCCTACCTTTGTCGATGCGCTGCGAGACCTCGATGACTGCTTGTCAATGCTCTTCCTGTTCGCCAACCTGCCCTCGACCTCGATGGTTCCCGCAAAGATGATTGCCCGCTGCGAGCGCCTGTGCCTCGAGTTCCAACACTACCTGATTGTGTCGCAGAGCGTTACCAAGTCGTTCCTATCCATCAAGGGTATCTATTACCAGGCAAACATCCAGGGCGAGGAGGTTCTTTGGCTCGTTCCCTACAAGTTCAACCAGCGCGTTGTTGGCGATGTCGACTTCCGCATCATGGGCACCTTTGTTGAGTTCTACATGACCCTGCTTGGCTTTGTCAACTTCCGATTGTACACCTCCCTTGGTCTCAAGTACCCTCCCAAGTTCGACCAGGCCAAGGACGAGGCTGGTGCTGAGCTTGGTGCTTTCACTCTTGAGGGAAAGACCTTGGTCGGCGCTGATGAGCAGGAGCAGAAGACATTGGAGGCTGCTGAACACAAGCCCGACCCCAAAGTCCAGGCCGCTGTTAACAAGGTTCTCAAGAAGATGAAGGGTAGCGACGCCGACGATGAGTCGACCGAGAACCAGGTGGAGGGCGAGGACCAGGACGCTGGTGCAATTGACAAGTTTGAGCCTGCAGCCCCTGGCGGTGATGTTTTGCCTCAGCCTTCCAACACCGGAACCAACCCCAACAGCCTCTTCTCTAACCTCACCATCTACCTTTCTCGCGAAACCCCACGACAACCTCTCGAGTTCCTTCTCAAGTCATTTGGCTGCAAGCGCGTTGGCTGGGACGCAGTCCTTGGCGACGGTGCTTTCACCACCAACGAGCTTGACCCCAACATTACCCACCAAATCGTTGACCGACCTCCTATTCAGGCTACCGCTGAGGATGAGGCCGACGGTGATGACAACCAGACATCACAGAAGCTTGCCGCCAACCGACGAGTCCCGGGACGAACATACATCCAGCCCCAATGGGTATGGGACAGCGTCAACGATGGCGAGCTGAAGGAGCCTCATCTGTATGCCCCCGGCGCCTCTCTTCCTCCCCATCTGAGCCCCTTCGTCAGGAACGTCCAGGGCGCATACGACCCGACAATTCCTCTGGAGGAACAGCAGCCCGAGGATGAAGCCATCGAGGCACAAAGCGATGGCGAGGGCGAGGTTGACGATACAGCGGAGGGTATGGATGTTGCTGACTCAGAGGAGGGAGAAGATGATGGTGAAGACGAGTTTGGCGGCTTCTCTGAAGATGAACAAGAGGAGGAGGAACAGGAGGAAGAGGAAGATGATGCTGAACAGCGACAACAAGAGCTTGAGGCCGAGCTTACTGGCGGCGCTGTCAAGTCAAAGACAACAAACGCCAAGGCCAAGGCCAAGGAGGATGCTCGCAAGGCCCTGTCCAAGAAGGCTCGCGAGGAGGCCGAGGATCTCGAGCGTGCAAAGGGTATGCTTAGCAAGAAGAAGCGGAAGCTGTATGAGCAGATGGTGTACACCAACAACAAGAAGAGTGCCGAGGACCAGAAGCTACGGGCCAAGAGAAGAAAGCTGGAAAAGGAAAAGGCCAAGGGCAAGGCTAAGGCGTAATGTTAAGGCATTCATTGTTTTATACCATTTCTATAGATCAAGTTATACGCGGTTAAAAGCATGTATTGAGTGTATAGGTAATATTGAGAAAATGTTTGGTTTGTGAATGCTGCTACTACGTTGGGTGGATATGTGAACTTTTTACTTTGCTATGGCCGCCTTAAAAACTTGAACCTCACATAACACGAACCACCAAAAGCTCGACCTGTTCAAGGACGACATCAGGTTTATAATGAAACCCACACAATAATAACCAAACCGTTTCTTTCTTTCTTTTTACTGATTTTTTTATTCTTCATAATGGAAGCGAGCGCCAACACTTGGGAGCTAGACAGCGATGAGATAGCATCCATCGCCTCTGAAGACTTGCACGAAAACAGGCCGAATCGATGGACAGGGCCCAAATCGACATGGCGCACGTTGACTGAGGAGGATAGGCTGCTCTGGCAGTCGATGAAGCAGATCCAGGATCAAGATCTTGCGGTGCATTTGTACAATTCATTCGCGCTCAAGCGACAAGGTCGAGATGCGGAAACTGCAAAGGATTTGATGGTTAAGACAGTAAGTGGCTATTTCATATTGAAGACGCCAGCGAGATAGACTACTGACGTGGCCGAATCTAGGAATCTGGTCAAGAAGGCATATGGGCACCGCCCAAGACGTGGACTGCATGGCCGCTCAGACACAAACAAGTACCTAAAGAACGCTTTACCAATGAGCAGCACGATGAGGATGACCGCTTTACATTCCGCAGACAGGAAGAGATCCTGCCCAGCACCGAACTGGAAGAGGAGATCTCGGCCACAATCCTGAGAACCGCCAAGCAGCGCTTCCGTAGGAGGAAGAGCAAGATGGCGAAACCCTCCATCGAAGAGTCTGCACCTCTCGATAGTGAGAGCGGCAACAGCACCCCCAACGTGTTGTCACGGGAGTCGTCCGCCAAGCCTGAGACGGAAAACGAGAGTGAGAAGATGGCTGTTGATACAGAGGATGATAAATTGACTGCCAGGAAGAAGCCCAAGACATACGAGCCTGTAGAGTCTACCAATGATGAGGCATCCTATCAGCTCTTGCAACCATCTACTCGACACATACTCTCACAGCTCGACGACACCCTATCTATACTTCACAACTCGCGTGTTGCGGGCATGGATTATCTCTCTGATTCCTCAACCGAGGAAGAATCGGATAATCAGAATCAGAGCGGACAAAAGAGACCCCGTGGTCGTCCACGGAAGATCTCGCCAAACGCAGATACATCTGCATCTGCCTCACCAACTCCCGGTATCAAGGCCAGCCGACGTGGTCGTCCTCGAAAAGCTCACGTACCTCGTGATGGAGAAACGCACGAAGACATGCTCCGTCGAATTGCTCGTGAATCACACCGAAAACTCCCCACGACGGCAAAAGATAAGGACACCGCCTTTCAAGAATGGCTTCGCAAGGGCGACGAAATCACCGAGCGTGAGCGGTCTTTATCTCTCAAGCGTGAAATGTCCCAAGGCACCGATACCGGTGACGACTCAATATCAAGGCTAAACGCGGACCGGAAGCTGGCTAAATGGGGACTGCGTGACTGGAGCGATGTACTCGGCGCAGCTGCTATAGCGGGCTTCTCGGACGATGTCATTGCGAGAACAGCACGACGATGCGCCGACTTATTTGGAGAGGGAATGGTAGTCAGGACGCTGAACGAGGTGCCCGCCACCAACAACAAAGGCACCAAATCTGTTGAATACCGTCCAGAGCCAGTTCAACTCTCATATTCAGATCTCGAAGCCGACGACGAGAGCGACGACGCCGCCGACCTCACTCAACGCCGCGTCGCATCTCGTCAGGCATCCCTCGCCCACTCAAGCCGCAGCCCTGACTCTATCCGCAGCAGCAGCCGCCGTTCAACACGCTCTCCCGGGCCGTCCTCGACGCCCCGATCCCGTTCCAGCTCCGCAGGCGGCATGTTCTTCTGCCCGATCGCATCGTGTGACCGCGCGGCGCAGGGCTTCGCCCGCAAGCAGAATCTACGACGGCATCTGGAGCTTATACATCAGGGGCAGACGGAGGAGTTGGATAGCGACGAGGAGGTGGTGGGCGCTGTGCATGTCGATGGATTCCTGAGGCCGATTGTGCCCGGTAGGGGATGGAGGGGCGAGGATACTATACAGAGGAAGAGGAAGAGGAAGAGGTTCTACGGGGAGAGGGCTGAGATGAGTCGTGAGGCAAGCTATGCCGAAGAGGACTTTTCGTCGTAGAAGGATAATCTCCCCATCATGGCGTTGTATTTGAGCTTTATATCATGCCTCGACTTCTATCACATCATGATAATTGGAACCGAAATCTTAGCACATCAAGAACACTGAACAAACTTCAAAGAAGCAAAAGGGTAGAGATAACATAACTTTGATTGTCTAAAAGAAAAAAAGTCAAAGGGTATCAAGTACTCAAATAACCCTACAGCATGCAATAAAACACAGCCGTCCCACGAACCGAAAAGAAGACAACCAGCCGCCGAAATGCTTCACTCTGACTCCAGACTCCAGATCCAAAAAAAAAAAAAAAACCGGCCAAGTTCAAAAACACAAAGGAACAGCGTCGTCGATACGCAAAGTATGTGAGTTCTAGTTTAGTCTGGGACTCTTCCTCCTAGACAGACTCTCCTCCAACGCCGAAGGGAGCACATTCTCGCTGCCCTCGGCAATGATAGCATCTCTGCCTCCGACCTTTTTGGCGCTGCGAGTCACACGCGTGCTGCGCTTAAAGAGCGGCAGAGTGCGCTCGGGAGGCATGGAGATGGTGCTCTCACGGGGGTTGAAGTTGATGGATCCTGTTGTGAGGTTGGTCGTCACGTTAGGGTTCACCTCGCGGAGGCTCATGGCGGCGGCGTGATGGTCAGGGGCACTGGCGTTGGACATGCGAGGGCCGCGTACAGGGGAGGTCATCATCTTTTGGGGACAGTCGAGGTCTGCAAAGACGATCGTGGCGTCTCTGTCGCTTGAATCGCGCTCCTTGGTTGGCGTGGGCGACTCGTCGATGCGGGAGATGATGAGATCGTGGGCTTCTGTGCGAGGGAGATCGGTAGGGTAGTGGTACTGAACCTTGGCGGGTGTTTCACCAGTAGGTTGGTACTCTTGGAGAGACGCTCCAGAGATATCTTCTCTTAGATTAGCCAGAGGTTGGCAGATCTGATCGCCCAGAGGCTCAAGACCCTCCTGAAGATCACCAAGATCAAGCTCCATCTCCTCGCCAAGGTTCTTGACGCGGTCAAAGGTCGTCTTGAAGTGTGCCGAGATGTTTGCAAACGACTCCTCAACCGTGTTAGACAATGCCTTGACGGATTGGTTGTGAGTCTCGTGGTGGAGGCCATTCTCCGACTTGGCACGAGCGACAAAGTCGTCGAGAGCTTCCATCTGAACATCGAGATCCTTGATCTGCTCGTCGACAACACGAACTGTCTCGGCGTGGACAGACTTGGCAGTGGCTTGAATAGAGGTGCTGTGATCGTTGGCAGCTGTCCAGTCATCCTTCAGCTTCGTCTTGAGCTGGTCTCGAGACTTCTTGACCTCGTCCAGAAGCTCGCCCTCCTTGACATCCCACGAAGACATGCCCTCGCCATAGGTGGAGAGAGCCTCCTCCAGAGTTGTGCTGGTCGCAGCCACACTCTTTTGGATCTGAGAAGCCTTCTCGTTGAGGCGTGACTCTTGAGTCTCAGCCTGGGAGTTGATGAGAGCTGATATTTGAGTCATGAGCTTCTGACGGTCATCGGCGGCTTGTCGACGCTCTTCTACAAGTGCATCCTGAATCCGGGTAGAGGTGGTGGCGTTCTGCAGCACGATGGTGTTGGTTGCAGCTTGCAGTTGTCGCCTAAGGTTATCGCATTCAGCTCGCTGGGCAGTGATATGCTTAACGAGGTCTTCGAAAATACCCTTAAAGTCTTTTCCGAGAGCGCTGTAAGAGTTGTGTAGCTGCAATGCGTCAGTGCCTGTCGTTGAAATAAGTCATAATCTCGACCTACCTGTCCATGGAACCCCGACATCTCATTCATGATATCTGCTGCTATCCTCTCAGCAGAGTGAGAGATGGACTGCAGACTCTCGCCCATTCGCTCCTTAACCGTGTCACGAACGACCTTGATCTCCTCTAAAACCTCGTCCATATCCTCTTTGGACTCTTGCTTCGAGTCCAACAGTTCTTTCTTGGACTCAGCAAAGATGCCCAGGTGCTCATCGAGGAAAGTCTGTGTTGAAGAGAGCTTACGCAGCTCTTCATCAACAAAGCTCTCCATACGCTGTCCCACGTTTGAGATGTGTTCTTGCTGCTCCTCCTGAAACTCGCCGATTCGGCGCTCGACCATGGATGTGACATCAACAACCTGGTCCTGAGAGGTGGTCCAGGTGTTTCGGTTGAGAGACTGAAGATCCGACTTTCGCTTGTTTTTGGCACGAAGACCATCAACGTCACGGACTGTCTTATGCAGCTTGTTGATGAGCTCCCCACCAACCTCGGTAAGCTTCTGCTCTGTTTCCTGGTGAGCCTTTCTGATCTTGGTCTCTTCAGCAAGCGACTTTCGTGTTGCGGATAGAACAATCTCGGTCTGGTCTAGAACCTCCTTAGTTTCGTCAAGCTGTGCTCTTGTGCCCTCGTGATCCTTCTTGAGACCCATAAACGTCGACTGAAGGCTGAACAGCTCCTGCACCTTGTTTCGCAGGTTGCTCTCCAAAGTCTCGAGCTTGGCAGCTTGTTCCTCGTTGACAATGCGGCGAGACTCGCTCTGCGCCGTCATCTCCTCGTAAGCGTCATTAGAAAGGTAGACGCCGTTGCGCTGGCGGGTTGAGATAAGCTCGCTCTTGAGCTTCTCGATTTCCATGGCAAAATCTCTCAGCAGTGTCTTCTTCTCGACCAGAGGGTTGAGCTGGGGCTTGTTCTTGATGTTCTTGGCCCTAAAGGCGTAGTCGAGTGTCGAGATGGTTTCTTCGAGGTTGACCTTGGCGGGAGAAATAGTGGCAATGATGCAGGTTTTGGTCCTGCCTCCGAGGGAGTCTTGCAATAGACGGGTCAACTTGGACTCTCTGTAAGGGATGTGAGAGCTACGGTCGACAAGCGCGTTGATGACTCGACCGAGAGTCAGGAGAGACTTGTTGATGAGACCAGCCTCAGCAGCACGCTTGTTCTCAGCTCCAGATCGCTGAATGTTTTCACTTCCAGCCAAATCAACAAGATTCAGCTTGCCTGCACTAACCAGAGCCTCCACGCCATGCTCGTTAGGCTTGCGGACGTATGTTGTGATGGTAAAGACGGTGTGACTGCGAGAACTGAGGTCGTTGCACTTTGTGGCCGCCACCTGACGCTTCAAGCTGCCCTCCTGGAGCACCTTGACACCCTCGGTAGCGCTCTTGATGTGCTTCTCCTCCATGCCCTGAACGATGGTGCTGGAGTGGCCTCGTCGTGAGGTGTCGTCGAAAATCTTGAGCTTGGCGCCGTCGTCGGGAGCGAGGAGATCGCGCAGCTCCTCGTTGTAGAGTTCGATGAAGGAGCACTTGATGGTGCTCTCGGCATCTTCGAGTTCGAGCTTGTTGAAGAGAGTCTGGAGCACGCGAGGAATGATACCGGCTTCGTCTGAGAGCATGCCCAATGTGTCGGTCATGTCACCGGACATGGTGTATGTCTTTCCGGTACCTGTCTGTCCGTAGGCAAAGATGGTGCAGTTGTATCCGGAGAGCATCTAGATTCTCTGATTAGCACTGTTAGTCGTGTTGTGTGATATAGACAACCCACCTCGTCTAGAATTGGCTTTACTGTATCGTCAAAGACCATGTTTTGATCCGCCGCCTGTGAAAAGACGCGGTCAAAGTTGTAAGAGCGGTTGCTTAGAGCATTGGAACCCATCGACAGCTCGACAATCTTTCCCTTGACAGCATCTGCCGTGACAACGACGTTGCTGTTCTCGCGAACCTCACGCTCATTGCGCCCTCGACACCTCACAACGACCTGGATATTTGTCTCTTCGGCGCTGACCTCAGCTTCAAAGTCGCGTTCTTTGCGCTTGTTGCTGATGGTGTTGACTGTGTTTATTGAAGCGATCGACCCAGACGGCGATACGGCGCCACTGCGAGACGCGACAGACGAGGCATGTCGTACTGAGGGAGCTCTCGAAGGAGCCCTTATGCCTGGGCGACTGCTATTGCTGCCAGCGCCAGCACCAGCGCGTAGACCTGGAGCCATTCCGATGCGGCTTTGCTCCCGCTCGGAGCGTGTTGGGCGTTGGAAAGCCACGATGGGCGGCTGTTGGGGGGTTGTTAGTAGGCTTGTGGTGAGTGGTCGTAGAGGAAGCCTCGAGCATTCGGCAGATCGAGTATCGAACTAAAGAAACAATGACAAAGAGGTTGAAGCTTGAAAAGACCTTGAATTGTTAGTATAGCAAGGAGGGGTTGCCTGCATATGGTCGCGGCAAGCCTTGTTTGACATAAGGTAAATAGTACAACCGTAGACCATGTTTAGTTATGCCCGTGGGGACGGGGCCGGGATCAACACAGAAATAGCGCTTGTTGGCACAGCAACCTGGCCCATTGCGGTTAACCACCCAAAACATCCACTATATTTGCCCTCCTGAGACTCTGATCAATGAAGCGGTGAAAAGGCTCATCTCATGCCATATAACTGCGGGTTTAAGCTGTTTCGTGTTTTATCCCCGTAGACAAACATGATCCATCATGAGACACTTCAACTCAGTTGCTCAATACCATCTATAACTCAAGGTTAAATGGCATTACATACCCTCATAACGGTATGAATGCTTAATTATGCTTTCTAATCAGTTAAAGCCGAGTGATTAATTGTCCCTATTAACTTTGTCGCTTCGTCTCATCGTGAGCAGCCTTAACCAGCCGGAGCCCTATTCCGTGTCCATCTTGTCGACGTCGTCGTCTGACTTGGTTTCTTCCGCTGGCGCTTTGGCTTCCTCTTCTTTTTCCACTCCAGCTTTGGCATCGACTGAGTCGCCGTTGGTCTCCTTGTCGTCTTTAGCCCCGTCTTCCTTGACCTTTTTATGAGCATCGCCTTCAAGATCTTGTTCCGCCTCACGTTTCGTGCCCACGCTCTCTGTGCTGGGGCTCTTGGCTTCGCTCTCGCCTTCGGCGTCTCCATCGACCTTGGCCTCTTCCTCGTCGTCATGTTTCCGACCAACTGCAGCCTCTACGTCAATTCCTTGCATACCCATGCCTCCTTCTGGCATAAAGCTCGTCGTTGTAGATTGAGGTCCTGTGTCGCCCACACCAATCTCTTCGGGCCCTCTGGCATGGGGTGTTTCCTCTTCTTCCTCGTGCGCTTCCTCTTCTTCTTCTTCATCCTCCATCTGCACGCGCTCTCCTTCATGCGCAACTTCTTGAGCTCTTGATAGCTGGCTTACAGGGACCACGCCTGCTCGTTGTTCCTGTCGCAGAAGCTCGCCTTGTGTAACCCCCCGTGCATGCCCTGTAGATGGGATCCCGTTGACGCTAACGGAAACGGTCTCAATGCTGCCCACACCGTTGGGCCCCTCAATTGTTTCGGTGCTTTCGCTGTGAATCTGCGCTCCAGGTGTGTCCTGCGAGCTTTCAGGGCTCCGTCTCGTCAACCACGGAATAGGCGTCAGGAGAGCTCCTCCGAGCGCCTCATCTGTGCCCAGCGCGGCTGTTGTCGGGTTGCTCCATGTGACAGCTATAGCAGGATCCTTGGCATCCTCGCCATTCAGATGCATTGAAGACATGTCAGGAATAGGCGGTGGTAGAGGGTATGTATTTGTCCCTGATGTCACCTGCACTACGCGATCAACAGCATGCAGATAGGGCGCCACAGCCTTGTAGTGCGCTTTGGGTCGCAGGATCAGCTCGGCGAGTCTTTGGATCGTGTGGGGTGGATGGTCCTCAAAGGTCTCGAGGTGTTTCGTGATCTCAATGAGCATGTTGGCCAGCTGCTTGGGTAGCGCACCCTCGATGATTTGCGTAGTGGGAAGCGACTCTGTCGGCCCATTCTCCTTGTTTGTTTCTTGGGAGGATTCGGCTCGTGGTGATGAAGGCGCACCTTCTATAGCGGCCTGGGGAACTGGTAGTGGAGGTAGCTTGGGTATTGGGAAATCGTTATGCGCGATCTAAGAAGCCAGAGTGGTCAGTCCAGCGACCGTAGTAATTGAGGCGACATGGCGATATACCTTGTCGAGTCTGGTAATTATGTCACTGCGCACCGCAGGCCAAGCCTCTCTATTATGGTCAGATGCGCTGTCAAACAAGCGAAGATAGGCCATTGAGCTTACTTTTCAACTGAGGCGCCGGATGCGAACCGACTGAGAGGGCCGTTGTCGCTGTCAACCTCCATGATTGTATGATGCGAAAGGATTGATGATATTGATTGGACCAAAGTGTGGAATCCACAAGTCGCGATTGTCGGTCGCGCAACTCCATGGTGGGGTTGTAAATATGGGGGCGGCTGTCCCGTTAGATGCATGCACACCTAACCCATGACATGACGACTGTGATAACCGCTGCCAGAACTGAATCAATGTCAAATTGAGTGATTCTAGAAAACTGTCACATAAGTCTAGATGTGATATGTCAATTTATGGATATCTTATAACGTTGTATCCGGTTGTCTAGACAGCTGGATATTGGTTGCCGCACAGCTTGTATGTAGGTCCACGTACTAAGGTAGACAGTAAAGACCAAACATAGGAAGGTGTTTATAACAAATATCAAACCCAGATATCACAATGCGAGAATTCAATTGATAATAACGAAACTGGAAAATACCGGCTATTTATCATTCACCCAAATCTACACTCATGCTTCTTACAATGAATCCCTGTATTCTGACTGAAGCATATGATCCCGGGTAGTAAAACCAGCGAGCCATGATAACTCATCCATATGACAATAACAAAGGGAGACGTGTATTAATCTATCACCTATCAGGTAAAAACTATGAATAGCTAAAGAACCCAAATATCGCATCGAACCACCCGATCCAAGTCATTAACATCCTACTAACCCCTACAGCCGATACGGGTTATACATCCATTTAGATGGCTCAATCATAGCCTCAAACTTGACCCCGTCATACGTTCCAATGGCACAGCTCAGGTCGTGAAAGCCCTCGAGACCTGTAACAGGCAGATCCTGCTCAGCATCCGTTTCCTCGTGCAGCGCCCATCCACCAGTCATTGTGCCGTTGCGCGTGAAGAAAATGTCAACCTGTGGCTTCGACTCTCCAACAGGACGAAGCGTCATGCCAATTCCGTACGTCACGCCGCGCTTGAATGGCTGCGTAAAGTCGCGGCCTCCCCATCGGTCATTGACGTACTTGTGTCCGTCATCGCCGTGCACAGCCAGACTGCCGCGATGCCAGCCCGGCATGCGGAATGAAGGGTATGGTAGCGCAGTGAAGCCCATGGCGATGAATGTCTCGGGACTGTCGCGCGCGAGCTTGACTTCGTAGTAGATGGTTCTAGGCTGGCCGAGACGGAGGGGATCGTGCTCGGCGACAGAGTAGAGGGGCGGGTAGCCGATGATGCAGCGGTCGGGCGAGTTCTTCTTGGTCCAGCCCTCCCAGTGTCCAGGCTCCAGCCATGTGAGCTTTCCGTTGAAGCCCATGGGTTCCATGAGACGAATGTTCCCCGCCTGGAGAGCTGTCCTTGCAGTTCGATCCAGGGAGATAGGAGCCGACATGGGATGCGCCAAGCACCAATCCTCACCGGCATTGGCCTCTTCCTCGGTGGCATTGCTTGTAGGGGACCTATCATAGCCGCTGAAGATAGCAGGAGGAGGCGGGAATAGCGATGTGTCTGGTACGGCTACCTCCCAGTCATGCTTGGGAGGAGGTCCAGGAGGCGGAGCATATTGACTTGGAGGCGGCCCCGGGGGAGCATCGTATTGCGATGCTCCTTTGCCTGGCGGTGGACCTAGAGGAGCATCATACTGGTGAGAAGCTGCTTGACCGGGTGGTGGACCTGGAGGAGGCGCAAAATCTGAGGCCTGCTTCTTGTCCAGGGGCGGGCCTGGCGGAGCAGCGTAACTGGACCCTCCAGCAAACTGATTCGGGTCGTTCTGAGGGTTGTATTTGCTCTTCTTGACGTCTCCTTGGCTCTGAGACGAAGCCGGTCTCTGCACCGGACGCGGCGCAGGGTCGTTGTTCTGTTCCTTCTTGCTTCCGAAACACATGGCGATGGGATGTTGATGTTGATGATGAGATTAGAGAGGTAAGGTAGCTTAGCTTATGACGAAGTTGGGACAGGGATTTGAAAGTGGGCACATGCAACCACTTATAAGCTTAAATCTGGTTCCACGGGGATACCTTAAACAATCGTGAATCAGCCAACGCGACTTATAAAGAAAGTAAACACCACAAACCCTAAGTTAGCATGAGTCTTTTCCTCTTGTCTTTATTCACAATCGGCTCATTCTACGGGGCTGTGCCGCCACTTCTAAGCTCCCCCGCCGCTTTGAGTCCTCTTTGTCCCTCCCTGCACAGCCCCTTCACGCCAAACGGTTCCAGGAAATTAGGTAGCCAAGTCAGCTGAATATTGCTCAGATTGTTTGTACAGTTTTTTCCCCGAATGAAGAAGCTTTTTCATGTTGTTACATTTTCTATGGGTCATATGAGTCTTTACGCTATGCTCATATTGTCGGGTACTAGGTAACTTAGACGATACAAGCTATTCATGTTATCGAGCAACAAACAGCTTACGAGGCAGGTTTTGTATCCAAAAGCACGATCAAGGATTAGCCATATTAAACAAAGAATTTCGTCTTACCAGGATCCACGAATATAACGAATCAAAGACCGCCTAGCCTAGACACCTATGAAGAAGTGTACCCAGTTAGATGGCTATGCAAATCTGTTTGCACAATACATTCACAATTCCAAACGAGTTCAGATCCAAGAGGCTCAATATCCATCATGCGTCACAATTTATTGATACAAACAGTTGGCAAATCAAGTCTCCGCCGCGTGTAATTTCTACATAGATCTCTTTCCCCCATCTCGCATAGGTATGTCTAGGTATGATATATGGCAACTCTGTGTACCAGAGCATCTTCAGATAACCACCCTTCCATCTCCTTCGCTGAATGCAAACAGCTTGGCCTTTCACAAACCAAATCGCTCGAGCCACTTGCTAATGCCCTTGAGACAACCAGACTGAGATGCGTGTGTATACGAACAAACAAAGAAAATAAAGAAAAAGAAAAAAACACCAGTCTTCCTCCTTCTTCCGCGGTCGACATGTACAGAAACACAGGGTTGTCCAGCCCACAGCTTGTTTCCATCTACCGCTCGTGAATGTCAAACTTTCCCTGATCGAATAAATGTATGTAATAGAGTATAACCTTCCAGGACCACCACCTCGTACCCCCTTGCGCCGTGATGTGAGTGTATGTGTGTTAAAGGACCAACCCCGGGCGGCCTCCAAGTTGCTAATGGGCATCGTCGAGAGCCCTTGGTTTCGTCCCTCATTACTGGTAGTTGAATATGCGTGGTGATGTGTGTCCCGGCAAAAAAATAATAGACAATGACAATTATGGCATCCAACTGGAAACATTGGTGCGGAACTTCCAGACAAGAGATCTTCAAACTGAGACGGTACGCCCTAAACTCCAGGTGCTTCTCGCATGCTTTGTTCACCGGTCCTCGCCACCTCTCGCCTTTCCGCGTCTCCTGAAGAAGTCCATGACTCGCTTGGCGGCTCCGCTGCTTCCTTCGTGTCCACGATAGTTGTCTCCATCGTAGGCATCCGCAAACCTCTTGTGGTTCTTGTGAAGAACGCTTGATCGGTCGTCGCGGCTGCTTCCAACTGGGCGTCCATCGTATCCCTCAGATTCTGAAAACTCCGCCTGGTATGGGCGAGATCGTGAATCGGTAGGGGGTCGTCGCATGTCCACTGACGAGTCAGATCCAGTATTCAAGTGACTGCCTCCTTGTATGTAAGTCGGTATCGCGCTTGGTCTTCGGCCATCCTGTTGAGCGTTTCCGTAGCGTGAGTGGTACACTGGACTAGATTGTGCCGTGTCCCGCTGCGGATATTGTTCGTAGGGCGCATCGAAGAAAGGTTCGCTGTGTCGCGGTTCGTCATGGGCGCTGTAACCCCGAAGCTGTTCAGTGCGAGGATGCTGGATGGGCAAGTCCTGCTGAGAATCCGCCTCAGAGCCCGTCACACTTCCTTGGTCCCTGTTTAAACCAATAGCTTTAACTAGAGAGAACCGACGATTCTGCTTGTCACTGGGGCTTTGCATGGTGTCACTACGCTTCTTGCCAAGCCCCAATGAGAACGATCGTCGAGAAGCTTTCGAGTCCATCGATTGTCTTGGACCAGCGTCTTCGCCAGGAAGCGCAGTGTTGGACATGCTGACAGGAGGGTATTTCCTCTTGTCAGTCTGCTGCGGCGGCGGCGGCTGCTCAGGTCGTTTCTTAGATCGGCCTCCAAAGATGGATCCACTACGACCCATAATCTTGTTGCCAAGATCGCCCAGAGTGTTGGACCTCTTGTGACCTCTTCCTTGAGGTTTGTTCTCGTTCTGCAAGGTCGACATTTTCATCACCTTGGGAGGGACACTGCCAACATTCTTAGGCACGTTCTCATCGTCCTCTGGATTTTGAGGTTGCTGGATTCGGCCATGAGCGTTTGTATCAGCAATGGTTGGAGGCGCAGGCTGGCCGTAATTGGCGTGAGACTGCAGACCCATTGATGCAGAAGATTGCATTGAGCCCTGTGTCCTTGGTCTAGCTGCAGTGTTTACACCGGTCATGAAGGCGTTATCGGAAGTGGCTCGGGTATCGCGGCTGGGTCTGGGAGGAGCAGCGTTCTTGTGAGAGCTTTGGGGACGCCTTGACTGTTGAGCCCGGGTGGCATTGTCCTTTGTCAGTGGTGGTTCACGAGGTAAGGGCTTTTCCTTAACAGGAGGTTCAGGCACCTCCACAGGCGCTTGCTGAAGAGAATGCGAACTGGGTTTTGAAGGCGCAGCCTCCGCGCCGCGCTGTGTTTGTGTTGTAGGGGCCACATATTCGACCTGGACTGTTCGTCGTTTGGCGTCTTTGGGTGTGCTACGGTGGGCAGCCTCGGACTCAGGGTCGACACTGCCGTGAGTCTTGGCCAATCCACCAACCACGGGGGGATGGTTCTGCTTGTGCTTAGGAGCTTCGCGGACAGATGAACTTCGGGCAATGGTGGGGGCCTCGGCATAATCATCAGGTGAAACTCCCGAGTCAGGTACTTCGGAAGGTAATGTTGTCGAGCTGGTAATGAACTCGACCAGGTTCGCATACTCGCTCAACCAGCTGTGTCGAGCAACTTCGAATAGATCCGCTCTCTTGCGAGGGTTAGGGACGAGAATGCGGCGAAGAAGGTCTCGGGCATGAGGAGTGACGTATTCAGGAAAGGTCAGAGGCGTCGTCACGATGTACTTGTACAGAAGGTTGATGTTATCACCTTCGGGGTTGGCTGGATCGTCATCGAAGGGAAGGTAACCGGCAAGCATAGCGTACTATAAGTATCAGGTCAGCATTGAAATTCTCTATCTTCGTCCATCACAAGACTTACCAGAATGACACCACAACTCCACACGTCCACCTTGCGTCCGGTGTAGAGGGAATCACTGACAACCAGCTCAGGCGCCGCATAACAAGGACTACCACAGCTCGTCTGCATGAGGTCACCCTTCCTGGAACCGTTCATCTTGACTCGATCAAGGCCCATTCGCTTCACATATTCCTTATCTGTGAGGTTAAGCTCTTCGTCCTTGCTCAATTCTTCGTTCGGGTCGAAAGTGTTGGCAAAGCCAAAGTCGGTGATGATGATGTTACGGTTGCGGTCTAGAAGCAAGTTCTCTAGTTTCAGATCTCGGTGTACAATTCCCTTCTTGTGGAGGTAGCCAACGCCGGAAACCAGCTGTGCGAACAAGCGACGAGCGGCGTTGTCTTTTAGGTACCGATGGTTAAGGATATAGTCGAAAAGTTCACCGCCAGACGCGTATTCGAGAATAATACCGATGTGTCGATCCGTCTCAACCTTGTCGATGAGACGTACGATATTAGGGTGCTGAACTCCACGGAGAATAGCAACTTCGCGGTAAATCTTGGCAAATCGAGATGGGTTGCTACCCACACTGTCTCTCTTGATGAGCTTAATGGCAACCTGCGGTACCGTGTCAGTTCGGTATGTCCAGCATGATCAACAATACAAGCTTACCTGGACGCTGCTGTCCTGCTTCCAACCCAGCTTCACTTTGCCAAACTCGCCCTCGCCAATGGTGTTACCCAGAATGAAATCGCCGAATTTTGTATTGCCCTTGTGGCTTCGGCTATGGTCGTGCCGGCTTCGTTGTCCACGTCGTTCCTCGTGGTGATCGCCTGTCGCGACAACGGGGGGCGGCGCAGCAGCATCATCGGCGGTGTGTTGATTTGTGGCATGATTACGATCCCGATCAATGGTGTCTTGAGCAGCTGCAATGGCCTTCGTCAAGCTATCAGTGGCATCGTGAACAGGTCTTGACGTCGTATTGTGGCCGGATCGGATCGGTATGGAGGTGGGTGCGGCCTTGCCATCTCGACTGCTAGCTCGGGCAGCAGCGTCAGCCTTGCTGCTTCGGTGGCCGTTCTCTGCTGGATCATCGCGTGAGCCAGTTCGGGAGGAATCGTTTTGGCCTCGGCGAGGAGAATTGGATGTCTTTTCATTAGAATAATGCGACCTTCGTGTAGTGCCACTCTGGTGGTTGGACGAGCTCCGTGGAGGAGCAACAGGAGGCATGTTGCCTTGCCAGTCAGAGGCAGAGGCAGATGGATCTTGGCCGTTGGGTGCTGAAGCGGTGTCGGGAGCACCGAAGCCTGGAGCTAGATGATAAGCAGGCGTGGGTGCGTTTTCAGGTGTTTTTCGTGAGGGAGGTCGTCGCGAAGATGAAGAAGCGGTCGAGGTCTGCTGGGCATTGTATGCCTGGCTGTTAGGGGATGAGTGCGCGGGCCTGTACTGGCGGGATGACGGTGTGCCCAAGGGGGACGATGTCAGGGCGGTGTGTTGATGGGGGGCTGTTTGTAGGGCAGCCGACGACATCTTCCACGCCCAAACGCGTCAATAGTCGAACAGATTCTGAAACCGCTTTTTTGAAAAAATACTGCTCAGTATTATACCACGACGTGCACGAGTCGAGGTTTTCTGACAGTGGCGTTTAGAAAGAAAAAAAAGCCAGGCGGGCAACGCGAATATGCAGGTCGAAATACCTGGCAGTTTCAGACGGGACGGCCCAGCCTACTAAGTCAGGTAGATTTTCGGGAAGCGCTGTACCAGGATAATAATGCAGGCGGCTCAGAGAATGCAGCTGTAAGCGACTGGCACGTAGGAACCGTTTCAAGATTAAATGGAGGATATTAGGTGAGTTCGTCTCGACTATCTCATCTTGCGCGCGCAGAAAGATTGGTCGACAAATTGCGAACTGCTCGATATCGGTATTGTCGGTTCAGAATCACAATATCTGCCTGAGTACTAAGGTGAAATACTGCAGAGTAGCCGTTGTATTCGGAGCTGCGGAGCCAATTGCCTGAGCTGAGGTGCAGCTAACGGCCGCAAGACGCGGATTAGGATTGGAGGACGACGGACCGACGCTGGATGATGCGTTGGCAGCCGGGCTGAGCTGGTAATTGTTTTTTGTTGTTGTTGCGCTGCGACTTGGCTTGGGTCCTGCAGGTGCTAATTAACTCCCTTTTTTAGGCGATAGGCGACAGATTGGGATCCAATCGAATCCAACCCAATCCAATGAATGGAGACTGGAGGCTGGGGGCGCGAATGAGGGTCAATCGAATCGACAATCAACCCAACACTCGATGCGATGCGATGCGATGCGAACGCGCAACACCAATGGATTCGTGAGGTGGTGAATCGCCAGAGACAGGCGAATGGAGGAGAGGGAGGAGGAGGAGAAGTTTGGGACGAGGTTGATTAAACGGCGCGGCAAAGTAGGGTAAGGTAAGGTAAAGAGAGACTGCCCAGAGTCTAGCCTAGCAGCAAATGGTGTGAGGACCGTGTTTGAGTCGGGCCCTTGCGCGCTACGAGAGAGAGAAGGTGGAGGGAATGAGATCAGCCGAGGGGGAACGGGAACGGGAACCTTCATGCCCAGGCAGGGCAGTGTAAGAGGTACCTTTGCTTGCTGCGCGGCAAAGGCCAAGGTTCGCGGTACAGAACCTGGTCAGGTCGGATCAGGTCAGGTACCTCCCAGATTGGACTCTCGAGATGCAAAGACTCGGGCGCCAGGGACAAGATGAGACGTCCAAGTTTAGTAGTTTACCTAGTACCTAGTTTATCGTCTAGGTTGGCAGTGGAGGTTGGGCTGCAGGTCCCACATCCAAGGCTCTCTGGTGTCCATATGGATCTCTTCTGGCGCCTCTCCGCTGAGAAAGAGTCCTGTCCTCTCTAAAGTCTGAGACCTCTAGTGGATGCAATGCTCCTTTGGGGCCTGTGTCTGATGCAAGGGAGTCGAGGGAAAAAAGATCCTTGGCTGCATGGGTGCATCAGATCCATCCAGACCAAGAATAGGTACGTACTATAACCTGAATCAAGCAGAATACAGTAGCACCACTGCTGTACCCCTGAATATAGCGCTGTCGTTCCTGCAGGTACCTGAGTCCACCCTGGATGGATCTCTCATCCCACCATGGATGGATGCTTCTAAGCAGAAACAGATGCTGTCAGTTTGGCGATGTATCACGCGCCGACATGACTGCTGCTACTACCTACCTACTATACCTACCTAGGTAGTTCCAGCAATTCAATCAATACATGGGTATTCCCATGTTCATTTACCACAGACATTCAATGACGACGATTGTGATAATAGGCTCAACTACCCAACAAGGAGCTTCCTGTTGCGTACGTACTCTTGTCATCATGTTTCTTGTTTTCTCGAGATTAGATATCATGCTCCAGCAGCCAGCAGCCGGCCAGTGCTCGCACCATCACGTCTTCGATGATGCTCCGCAATTTCAAGTCGTCTGTCGTCCCTTGTTTCGAGGCGTCTGGAGCTAGTCCAAGTTGAGGTATGCCCAGCCGAGCCTTGTCTGTCCATCCCATCTCCATGTCAATTGGGTTTAACGCCCAAGGTTAATCATTCAATCGCTTCCATACGATATTGTGTATAGCATGCCTATGTTGTTAGGTAGGATCTGAGGGAAGCTTGACGAGAGAGACTACTCAAGGATAAGAACTCGCTATACGCTTGGCGAGGCATTGACCAGCAATCTTAGAGGTGGGCTTTACGAGGGGGTTTACTCTTCCGAAGGTGGGTGGTCTCAGCTCTTATTAACATTAACAACGGTAATTCATTCGCGTCACGTCACATCCATCACGATACCTTGGGTCCTGAGCAATTCGTCGGCCATACCGTACAGGGTAAACAACGGCCGCTTGTTAGTGGACAATCTCGAGGCCCTCGAGTCTTGGCCTGATCTGCATTGGATGTAACGACGGATAACGTTGCGCCGTTTGCATGCACATTCAACTCTGTCTGCCGTGGCACTTCAACACCATCTTGTCCCGCTTCAACAACGCGTCTCAACGGTCCGTTTCGCCTCGACCCGTTGTCTTATTCTCACGGTCAACGAACAAAGAAGCCCGCAGCCACAACTCTCACTTGTCCCAAAGCTCACTCAGTAAGAAGAAAGAATGGAAACGAAGGAACCGCATGGCTCGTGCGTGCAATCACCACAACCTCTCTTGTGGGTAGACGAGCCCAAGCTCTCGCTCCGCTGCATCGAACCATGGACTAGTTGCAAAGGAATCAGGCAAGAAAACGGATGCCTACCTAAGTTGATCATTCCGTGGTAAGGATACGAGAGTAAGTAATTTGATCAACATTTCTTTTGTTACAGCCTGACTGCTCATGATTTACAAACTTGTTGCTCCGAGATGTGAGCCCAGGGTTCAAGGTTGATGAAATACAACAACAGCTACGGATACAATCCCTACTCGTGCATACGCATCACAACCAGGCTCACATGGGTTACATATTGCTTCTTTAGAGTTGATACTATCAATGCAGTAGCAATTAACTCATGCATTAGCAATTACTTTTAGGGAGACATAGGCCAATCCTCGCATTCATACTATGAATGCCATTCATTGGGCTTTGACGATCTTCATCACTCGCGCACAGCATCATCTATCTTTGGAAGAAACGCCCGACGACGAGCTCGCTCGCGTTCTCAATGCCTGCCTCAGGTGGACATTGCCCGAACCGAACCCTTGACCCTTGCGAGTATCAATCAATGTCTTAATTACCTCATCTGTGAATGGACTCTGGGGTCCAGAACATGATATGCTCTTCCGTGCCATGACAGGGTCGAATCTCGCTTGTCTACCCCAGAACATCAACTTCGGATCTCGTCAAGGAGAAAGCCAAAGCGATATAAGAATCCGCACAAGCGGTTCTTTAAAATGGCGTTCAACTTCCTGACATTTATCGTTCATCTCACTGTTGGCCCTGAGACAAGGCAGTCTCTTTTCCGAGAGACTTCTGAAACACTTTAATTTCCATATCCAACGCCATGCCCCATGGCGCTCGTACATACTACACACGACACTGCAATAGTAAACATGACATTGACAGTTAAAAACAAGGCAGAAAGGTCCTCACATTGGATACGATTTGGTGAGCGCAACGACCATTCTCAGCACCGACTCAGCCGCTGTGTTGTGCCATCTTGAAGCCCGCGACTAGCATTAAACATCGGAAATGAGCTGCGTTTAAGGCAGACAGGGATCAGGCTGACGTGAATCTGAGCTTGACAAGGTTATCGCGATGCTATTCTTTTGTTTCAGACGTCATTTCTCGGCGTCGCCGTCTCTAGAAACGAAACCAACTATGACAACTAGGTATTTACAAATTTTCATATCATGGATAGGTATCTTGAGAGCACAGAGCATTGAATGATTGATTAGTGGTGTGCCAACAGACTGAAGGCTTGAGCTTCCACGGTATTCACCAAAAACAAGGAAGATCCGGCTCCGCCCGTCTTCAAGACGAATAACTATTACCTGTCGCATCTGTCTTTGCTTTTTCGGCGGGACTCTTATCCGGCTGTGCCGCTATGGTCTACAGTAGCAAACTTCAGCTGAACCGTTTGTGCCATGGCAACATGGATCATTAACTCAGCCCTGGATATATCACATTGAACGCGGCGCATCCACCCCAGTCATGAATAACCGCCAAGTGACAAGCTGAACAAGTTATCTCGTAAAGCTGGCAAACCAAGTTCTCAGTATCTTGAAGTCTCATGCAACTCATCCGTAACTAGTATACGATTGTGTCGCATAGTGTGATCTTTTGTCTCTATGGCATGGATCATCCCTAGTCGTGCCATCTTCAGCTAGGACCGACTGTCGCTTGATATGTCAGGTAGAGGTAAGAGATATCACTGAGGAAGCTTATGCTCGTCTACCCATCATGTCCGGGGTAGAAGCACCAGCACCGTCGATGAGTTACATCTTGCGTCGCTGTCTGTTGGGTAGCAATAGTTGTCGTTGTTGACCTATGTATCCTGATTGAAGTCTCAAGACACGAGACGTACTTCTCAATATTCTTTTATATTAAGATGCTGCATATACTCTTCAGCCCGACCATGCGGTATCACCTTAGCCATACAACAAGTGACACGTTATATGTTAAATCAGAGCTTGATGCTAATATTATACGCATCCAAAGCCACCGCAACGCCTGTGACTGTTGCCATATACGCAACCAAGATGCCCATCGTTGCGATTGGAGTAGCATCGAGTGTATTGACTGTCATGTTGACCAAACCAGTCAACAGGTTCGCCAACAAGAAGACAGCCAAGCCGTTGCGATTGTAGGCTCGAATCACACGGCTGGTGGCCTGCATGTAAGCCTCTTTCTCCGTTTTTGCATCCTGCGCATTATAAAATGCAGGGAAGAATATCGTGTCGATGACTGCAAACCCAAAAAGCTGGAGGGTGTTGAAAGCCACAATCCAGAGAACATAGGGCAGGTTTGCCAATCGTCGAGACACGGCCAACCCAAAGCCATAGGTGTAGTTCGTAGAGAGCAAGTAGAGCCCAGCCCAGACACATCCCCATACAGCCATCGTCATCAGGAGCGTGTTCCTCTGGGCTCCTGGACTGGCAGTGCTCTTGGGAGGGATGTTACGGGGAATGACAAACATGCCCGTATCTTGTCCCGCAAGGAAAATTGCCAAGTAGCCGATGAAACTGAAGATCCCTTCACGGTTCATGCTGATTAGGTCGGTCCTGGGCGCCGTAAGAACATATGCCTTGAGGCTAGTGGTTTCAAGTAGAACCTGATATGTTACGCCGACCAACAACGACAAGCCCGCAAAGGAAGGAATCCATCTCAGCGCTGACTGGAAGATGGCAACAAAAGGGGGGAGAAAACCGAGCGTGAAGAAGAAATTCCAGTGCACTCCGTATTCTGTCACATGCTCTGCGTAGTCCAAACCTTTGACGCTCAGAAATCGTATAAAGCCCAAGACCAATAGTGGGACAGAATGACGCAGCGAATGTATAATTCGATGGAGGAGAGATGTCGCTCGGCCTGTGGTGCGGCCGATAGCCTTCTCTCGTAACACGGGACGAGCAGCGACAAGGCCGCCTGAGAAGACAAAGGATCCAACACCAAGGTCCATCAGAGAAGTGCCCCATGTCTCAACCTTGGCAAAGCGCCTGGGAAACAAACGGAAATCGACAGCAAGGATGGCGACGCAGGTAGCAATCATCATGCAGCCACGGAAGTTTGTGAGGAAAGGCTTGGTTGACAGGACATCCAGCTGCCCAGAGCTCTCCTTGGACCGAGCATTTGGAGGTGCCTTGGCCTTCTTCTTTCGGTTTATTGAACTGGGTGGAAGAGTGAATATGAGAATTGCAGGAGCAATTAGAAGAAGGTTGAGAAGAAGTGGCGAGTTTGAGTACAGGGTTGTAGAGAGAAGGATGGCGCCGACATTGAGGAGGAAATCGACGACGAAAGCGAGGACGGTATACGGTTCAAAGAAGGATTGGCGGGCTTGGAGGACAGACCATAGGATAATGGCTACCTGAAACAATTTTAGCAACTCTTCACGCATGCATGGACTGTGTAGGGGAACAAACAGCGGCAACGGATGTAACGTAGTTGATTTCTGCGACAGAGCCGCCAGAGAGGTTGGACACAAAGTCCTCCTTTCGCTGCTTGTAGCTGGTGGAATCAGACATGGCCAGCTGCGAATGGTAACATAACAAGCCTCAGCGCATATTAGAGGGAAGTGAGGGTTTGAGCACAAAGAACTCCAGGAGGAGACAAGAGGTAACGACACCTGTCAACTTGACAAGTAATGCGAAAGCAAGCTCAGCCTTGTCCGTGATACCAGGTTCTGCGGATCGATATTCAGTCAGTGCTCGGTGCTCGGGATTTAGAGCTACCGGGTATCCGCTGGCCAATGGGGGGCCGTGTCTCACACAGGGATGGTGTCACGTGTACCCCTGCCAGCCAACTGCCTCATGGCTTATACTGTATCATCATCATCTTCAACCTCCCATCCTTGTGAATTTCTACACGTCGATACGCCAGGTTCATGGAACTCAGGGCCTCACTCAGGGCGTCGGGTCGGGAAGACCAACCAAAAGCAGGCTCTTATCCGCGGACGCAGAAAGGATATGTAGGCACCCATTACCTAAAGCAAGCCGCTTTTCTTTGTTCTCTTGGCTAGCAAACATCCACCACTTGGTCATCAAAGATATCCGTCAGCGCCAAATGGCTTTCTCCTTTGTGACGAGCACTCTGAAGTCAGAGAATGTCGGAACAGGTTGCCTCCGACATGCTTTTCCTTTCTTCCGTTCAAATGCCATTTCATTCCAGTTGATAAAATGGCCACCGTCTTTCAATGACAAGAGCACTCCTAACAACTACTCACCTATCTTTCTTATCCATTTCCCCTAACCCAAACATCTTGATATTTCCTAAATTGCCCGTTGTCGTCGATTACTCGGGGTTTGCTCAGCGTCTTTGCTAGACCCGCACTCCTCCCATCATGACAACCATGGCGACGACCACTTCTGAGGCCCGACCTCGTCCGGCTGTAGAGCCTATAAGAACCACTGGTCCTGGCTTGACTGTGCGATCCTTACGAACTCGCTTCGCTCAAAAGAGTCCTTCTTGGTCTGCTTCGCCCCTGTCTCCTCGCAGTCTCCCTCCTCTGCCACGCCTTCGAGAAGCGAGCGATGAGGACATGAAGCAAAATGATGAAATGGAAGTTGATCGACTGGAGCCTCTAAAGCGTGATCTTCCCAAGCTAGAACCGAGCCTCCGTAACGTTTCTTTGAGACCTATCGCAGAGCTGTCTCTTCCAAGTCCCAGCACTTTGTCAGCTCGACGTTCTCCCCTTTCCGCACCGCTCATGCCACCTCCTGCTTACCGCAGGCCGACTCTTGCGGAGGAGACGAGAAACATCTTGCTTCGAGACTCAGACATTGAGCGAGCTGGGCCTCTTGCTCCGGCATACGAGCGTCGGCAGTCAGCCCCTGGTGGTGCTCTCCACACCAGAGCCATGCAACTTGCACGGCAAAGAGAACAACCTCGCCGTCGGTGGTTTGCTGGCTCATATAGACCTCGCGAGCCTGAGATATTGGTTCTCCCAGTTGAACTTCACCGCCTATCCCAGATACCTTCGCGCGATGCAGAACCACCCTCACCCTACCCGATGGACGGGCGTCTGACTACCCGTGTAGTTGTACACTCTCGTGGATGCAAGCCGCTTGTTCTCACCAGAACCTTTGACCTGGATGAGTTGAGAGCTACACTGCCAGCAACCAGCTCTGTTGAACACGCTGAAGAGAGTCGACGTGCATCAGTCGTAACCCTACAACCTCCATTCAGCGCCACTCGACAATACTCGCCTGGATTTCCCAGTGAAAGACGCCATTCACATGGTGCTCTTCCACGGACTGAGCGTAGCCGCTCACCACCTCTCGATAGAAGAAATTCCCGTCAAAGCCTCCATCCTGTCGCCATCCGTAAGTCGCCAACTCTATACCCTCACTGGCTCCCAAGATCAACAGCACAACTCCCCAACAACCGTATGCCCGGGCAGTTGACAATACTGACTTCCCGTAGATCTCCGATACGCTCGTGCTTATCTACCGGTGCTAGCTGCTATCATTCTTTCTGAAATCGTCCGGCTTGGCGACACTGTTGAGCTTCCACTCCCATATCCACATGTCTGGGAGGACACCGTCGCTTACATTTACACTGGACGGGTCGCTCTTACAGAGCCCATCATGGAGAACATTCTCTACCTAGGTGGTTCGGTGTAAGAGAGCAAACTTTGGGGCTCAGCAAAGTTACTATGTAGGCTTTTGTATGTTTGGGATTATCAGAGCGATGTTTGGGGTAATAGAGTGGCCCTTCTGTTTCTACATTACGTCTTGTAATTCTAGGTGCTTCTGGAGAGTTAGCATAGCAATTTGATTCTTGATCGGCCTATTTCTTTTACATGTATAGATTGAGTTGTCTATGTTATGTTCAATCCCCGTCTAAGCTTTCGATGACTGCTTTGCGGTCACAACTACGATTACTTAATAAATTAGGCGTAACTATGTTAAGACGTTTACCATCTTAACTCACATTTTTAAGGTCTTGAAGTATTCGAAATTTTACTCTGCTGGCTATATATAATCCAGCAGGAATCAAATGGGCTGTTTGCATCCTCTTGCTTATAAGCATGATTACAAGAGTGGCTGCTTCAGAGCTCTTGAGAATGTTTGTATATTTTATATCAATACATAATGTAATGCGATACTGATAGACACGGCCGCGGAACTGGCATGAGATTTTTGTATCGATTATCCTGGAGATATGGGGAAATACGATACGTGTTGCGGGCTGAAGAGGTTCCATTGCATGGTCCAGCTCCGGCAGTTCGAGTGTTTTTGTAGAGTTGAGAATGAACTATGTAGTTTTATGCACTCGTAGTAATGGTTCTCATTAAGTTGCCTACATCACAAGTCCGCTCAATCTGACCACTTGGATATGGTCGTTGATCTACAGGGATGTCTTGTCCAGTCTAAAACGGATCGATGGATAGGTCTAGGTCTGAAACATGTATCATGTTAAATCTGACCTCGGTTGACGTTGAGAAGAGTTCCTGACTCAGACTTGTTATTTGCAACATAAATCTCGGGGACGTCATTGATTTGAGAGTTGTTTGATGTAAACTGTCGCATTCACATGTATAGGTCTTGGCTCGATAAGACCCATCACAAGATGCGTTCACGGGTTGACTGAAACGAGATCAAAGCGATGACAACTCCACTAAGCAAAGAGAAATCAAGCTTGTGCCTGCCCGCGACAGTATGGTATCATGATCCCCCTCTCCCACATGTACATATTGTCGTGCTGCCGACACGAACACCCACAACATGACATGCCATTCCCTGTCTACGTAGCATGCCAACCTTGGCTGGTGTTGTTAGTGGAGAACGACGGCGCGATGCATGCATGGCCTGCAGAATGCACGCTCGGACGAAGTTGTTAAGAACACGCCGTGGGTTTCAAAGCCACGCCTTGTTGGGCCATGTTGCTTGGAAGTACTTGCGTACTAAATCTGTCGTGTGTATTTTGGGCTAGATTCTCCAGTTAGCGCGGCTAGGATGCTGAACCCTCGACTTTGAGACAGTTTGCCTGCATAACCAAGCAAGTAGAAAAAGCATTGCGCCACTGCAGTGACAGTTTTTGTTTCTGTGCCGTAAATGTGCAACAAGCGGACACCTGGTTGCCAAAACTGAGTTGATAAAGCCGGAAGAAGCTCGATACAAGCTCTGTCAAGGGCCAAGGGCCGATACAATGGCAGAAAATGGACCGGCCCGGCGGCTGCTGCGGCTTTATACGGGCCTCCGAATAGTGAACGATGGTCGATGACCGATGACCGGCCGATGCTAAGTTAAGCCGTCGCCGCAACTCCGCCCATCGTCTAAGCCTTTGGGCAAGCTCAGTTTCTACAAGTATTAGGCCGGTAGTAATATGACGCAGGCTTGCATTCGACTGGTTTCGACTATATCTCGACGATCAGCGTACGGACCCGTGCCTGCACAAGCATGGTGGAGAGCAAAGCGTGACCTGACATGGCCTGGCCAGCAATCGAGATGTTGATACTATAGCTTATTTCCAAGCGAACAATGAGTCAAGGCGTTGAACCCGCTGCAGCCACCACCTGTTGCTTGTGATGAAGCCGATGGCCTTTCGGGAGGGTGCGGAATCTGCAGCGATACCTTGGCTCACAGGGTACTGTACTCGCAGGGTACCCTCCATTAGCTGGCGATGCGACATCTCCGGCCGATAGCAGCCTGCAGCTAAGCATATGGGGATAGTGGGTGCAATGTTGTGCTCTTTGCAGATGCAGGCGATGAGCGAACAGACATGGCGATCCCAGTGCCACACCAAACAGTCGATCATCGTTGGTCATCATTCGCTGGTTGTTGTTTGTAACTGTCATGGCTGAGGTAGTACCTAGATAGGCATTTAAGGAAGAAGAGAAACGAGCGGCCGCGTGGTTTCCAGGTTCCTACCTACTTATTGAAATACCTTACTACCTCCGTATAGGTACCTCTAGACATTTGTCTGACTACCTGAGGTCGGGTAGGTACTTTCCCCAACTATTCATACCTACCTAGTACATGCCCTGCAGCCCGTCGGGCATTGCCCGTCCCATCTTGCCCGTTGAAGATTGGCATGTACGTACTGCCTACACAATACGGAAGGTAGATCCCGTCTGGGGCGAGATCTCAACTTTCCTCATCAGGTAGGAAGCTTGGACCCTTCTTTTTCGCTATCTCGATTAGGCATTCTGTCATTGTAGAACTTCAGATTGTCACCAAACATCATCGTCAAGTTTTAACATGTTCCAAAAACAGGGCCTTGTCAAGGCCATCGTCGGCAAATTGGTTCATAGTCCTACTTTATATTCTTCTGGAGCATTATCTTGAGGTCAACATATAGGACTCAAAATGTTTCTATCTCAGACACAAGCAAGCACATCCTGAGATATCCTATCGTGCATTCTAGTTTACATGTGCTCTAGAACATGACGCTAGATGGGTATAGTTAAACTTATTCTTTGAGTTTATACTAAGCAATGACTATGCGATAGGTTATGCAACGATCTTAGAGGCTGAACACACCAGGAACAAACAACACCATTCGATAGCCGTTACAGCTCTCAGAGAATTGCAACAGTCACTGAGGCTTCAACTGGTCTCACGGACTTGATTGTCCCGTGCCATCCCTGTTATTACCGATTGATGTCCGAGCTCTGGACCCATGAACGATATCTTCGTAGAGGAGGGGGTTGATGGAGCCCTTTGCAAGGGTCCAGGTCTAATATAGTGCAGCAAGCCTAGCTAAGTAACATGGCCGGCCTGACCAAGTGACTTTGCTGATATGTGGCTAGCCGTCTCGTGGGGGAGAGAAGAGAGATTCTTGGAGAAAACCTCCCGGTGTCAGTAAGATTGGTCGTTTTACAGCTCAGGATCTGCAAAACGGCCCTCCCGGAGGATTGACATCCAGGAACCTGCGTGTCGATGATGCAAATCGAACAATCGATAGATTTACATCCGTCCAAGCTGGTGTACATGCAGGATTGTTCCTTTGTATGGGCTACCTACGTGCTTAAATATTACAGACTTCATTAACATTCGTGCCATCCCGCTGTGGATATCGGACATGGTCCTCCACGGTTAGCAGCTCGCGGGTATCATGTTTCCTAAACCGAGACATCAAACTCCGCGCACTCGGCCGTGGCTGATCAACTCAGCCGGCCCTTGACGCAGCGGTAGATCTAACGATTGCTGGCCAGAGGGAACAAGAACATGTCGCGTTTCGTATTGTACCTACTGAGGCGGCCCAATGGCGGTCCTATAACGGGTGCATTGCATTGCGTTACCAGAGCCCCAAGGCCCGCAAAATGCCGGACAGGAACCAACATCATATCACGACAGCGTGTCATCACAAGCCAAGCTTCCTCGAGCAAAAGAAGGTTGAAGCACTGTACAACGCAGTCCCTCTGCTCCGCAGCCTCCGCTTTCTGTCAGATGTTCGTCTGTGCGTGAGCAGACAGGGAGGGGGGAGATCATCAACGACAGAAAATACAAGCACGATGCGGACAAGGACTAGTCGCATCTTTGGACCCTGGTTCACACTCCAGACTCAGCTAATCACAGAATTCTTTAGGTACCTTGCGTCGACTGTCTCACATCATGATATCTAAGTGGATAGCAAAAAACCCCGCCTCCATCGAGTGAGACAAAGCCGCCATATCAAATTTGGAGCAGGCCAAGTCCAGGCGATCACTGTCCACCCATGAATGCTTAGCTTGATTTTGAGAACCCTAGCCTCTCTTGTTGGCGTCTATCTAGTGCCTGTTTTCCAGTCAACCTCGTCAAACCCCTCCCCCATTCAAATCACTTCATTACGTATCTATTCTGGGCTGGTCTGCTCTGTTCTACTGCCTGCCTTGATTTGCAGTTGCTGTATGCTCACATGTAGCACTGGCGCTAACTTGCCGCCCAGCCCGCTCGATCTATCACCAAGAAACCTGCTGTCTTGTGGTTCGGCCGACGTGGAGGGGGGGCGGAGCGTACAATGCGACGACTGCGGGGGCTTTGCGGGCTTGTCCAACGGAGATCCCCTGTGTCTTCTGCAACTCATCTCAGGTCAACTCGAGCCAGGGCATAGCCGACAGGGGGGTTCCGCTGAAGATGCAACGATGATCAGGGAAACCCGGGCTGACAATGACACGAAAGTGGTACCTCTGCATCGTCGATACCACGGGCCACGACTCGCGTCAGCTCTAACATTTGACTTTGAGTCGCATTGCCCAACGGGGCAGGACCCTGGATATCCCAGGCTTCATCCGTGCGCAATTTCTTCCAGACGCAGTAATCGTTTGACTTTGTGGCTATCTGTCTTGTCACCCTCCGGCACTTGTGCCAGATGAAAGTGCAACACGGCGAGCCCTAGACCAAGCATAGAACGTCAGATGCAAGATTTGGTATGGCAGACTCGAGAGGCCAAGGTTGCATCTGAGCAAGACCATGCAAACCATCTGAGCTGTCGTACCACGAAACTAGCATTCTGTGTGGAGCTGTGGATCCTTGAATTGCCAACCCATAGCCCATCTTTCAGTTTCATTCAGGCTAGGGCTGTCATCACTAACCTTCAAGCTAGCGTCAACGACGCCATGTTGTTCACCTAATCTCGCGAACTAACGGGTTGTTGTTTTTCGATGTGGGTTCGCTTCGGTTACCTAAGGATGGTAGGCGGACGGGCATATTGTATCGGCGCCATTATGCCCGCGTAATACACAATATCAAAGAGTCATATAACAAAAGAACCAAGTAGTGTAGTTGTCAGGATTGGGAGTCGCTGCTCCAAATGTTTGATTTGATTATTTCTCACATGCCCTTAATCTTTGCACACCACCATTTATAAGCCTCCACCACTAGTCCTAGATAATCCCACATTGTTACAAGATGAGGAACGACTTCAGCTCGGGCTTCGTCATAGCAAGTCAAACAGCTAGTGGTCATCACAGCCTCGACTGCCTTTCGCCCACCAAGATCTGGTCCGGCAAAGCTCGCTGTTCAGATTACCATGTGTCATTCATCTGCTTTGGAAATATCCCATTCCAAACAGGCGACACTCTGAACCTCGTCAGCGGCCATCGACCGGAAAAGCGTCTTCATCGTTCCTCGAGAGGAAAGCAATAACTTTTTCCCAACCCGTTCCCTGCAAGACCTATCCCATCCCTAATCCTTCCCTTTTTTTGGTGGTGGTGGCTGCGGTGTGGTGCAAAATAAGTAGTTGAGAATCGATGGGAAGAATATCTTCATCCCTGTGACCTAATTGGTCTTGTACATTTAACTTCCATCCCACGTGAAAATAAAAGCATTATTCATGGCCTCATCAAAGTCGTTTCGTTGCCAGGTCACATTGCCCAACACTGTCCACTGATCGAAGTTTCGTTCGGTTGCAGCTTAGTGTCGTATGGCATTATGGCCAAGGGTGTGTGCACTCGTATAGGGATGTACGATGTGCTCGAATCATAGGCGGCGTAGTCGCTCTTTTCCCATGCACCGCTCTGTACTTGCGTTGGCCGTCCCTTCTGACGAGCGTTGTAACGAATAAGAGAATCCTTTCCGGGAGGAGTCTTCAAAACAATTGAAGGCTGTGGAGCCGGAGCCAATCGCTGCTCATCGTTGGCATCTCCGTCAGCTCGGCTGCCCCAGGATGTCTGTAATTAGGCTTGATTAGTAACAAGGTGACTGAAGGAGGACCATCCACAACGTACCATATTCAAGGTGATCAGGGCGTAAAGCTTGACCAATCCGTGGAAATATCCGAATATGACTGACACGGGCAAAAAGATGATGTCGCTGGGGTTTCGGATGAACAGGCCCATCAGCTTAACCACCTTGGTAAAGGCGAACATGAAGATGAACTGAGACCAGAAAGCATATCGGCGGCTTTGGAGATCCCAGTTAGCTGTTCCCCACCAGCAAGAGGCGAGAAGAAGCGGATCAACAACAAAAGCCAGGGAAGTAAAAGTCGCGAAATGCAGGGCGTACGTGCACCACAGCTGTTGCCTGCTAACTGTTAGAAATGTCGACTTGGCTTAGCAAAGAATTTAGTACTCACTTCCAAACATAGCGTTCAGTAACCATGCTGGTCCAGTTGCTTCGCCAGTTACTTCGTGCCCAACGCGAGCACTGGTACAGAAACTTGTGGCTGTTCTCCAGTGTGGTCTCAATCTCACACTCCTTCTCGTACTGGATCCATGTCTTCCATTGATGGCTCACCAACCAACGAGTCACAAAGTTGTCGTCGTCAGCGTTCAAAATCCACTTTCTCCACTTCTCGTTCTTGAAGCCGTGGAGAAAGTCGTGGCTAGAGAGAATTTCAGAGCGGTAGGCACCGGTGCGGCCGGACATGCACGATGTTCCGCCGTCGATGTTGTGCGTAGCCGAGATCTCAAAGTTGCGGCGCTCGATGTATGCGGCACCCAACCAGTTCCAGGCTCTAGTTGACCAAGAACCATCATGCTCTCGTCGAACCCGCTGGCAAGTTCCTACACCGCCGATCTGGGGGTCTTCAAAGGGGGCCAAGATCCAGGGCATAAGAGTGGAGGGCCAGGTCACGTCGTCGTCTGCCATGATGGTAATGGGCGTCTCGACCTTCGGAAGAGCCTCGCACACCTGTAGGCGCTTATTGGCGATAGGCGTGTCTAGAACCCTGACTTTTGGGAAAGCCAAAGAGTCAGCTAATCGTTGGAGGTCCTTTCGCTTGTCATGCGTGGTAACCAAGATCAACTCAGCCGGTTCGCAAGCTAGGATACTCTGAAGAGAAGGGCGGAGCTCCTCAAAGGCGTTATGGATGGTAGGAATAACCACAGTGACATCCTTGCTCGTAAATGTCGGCTTGTTAGGTATAGGCTTGGACTTATACGTCCAATGACTGACACAGTGCACTAGAAGACGGAGATAGCGATGGATCCTAAGAGTTATGTTAGTATCAGTGAAATATGAAATAGAAGTGAAATCTGCAAGAGTGAAACTCTAAGTTTCAGGCGAGTTTTGCAGCAGAGCTTTTATATTAGCCCATGTAGTGAACTTACCAGAGGCCCCAGAAGAGATAGATCCAGAAGGTTGCCGAATACCAAAAGTTGAAGGAAGGCATCGAAAGAGATAGCAGCCCAGCAAAGCCAGGAAGAGAGCTTCGCCCGAAGGCCTCAGTCTCAGACCCGTACATGCTGGCACTGAGGAGGGTGTTGGAGTCCAGAAAAGATCAGCTGGTGAAGGGTGCTGTTGTCCCCAAAAAGCAGAACGAGCTTTCACGAGACACGGTTGTTGATGACTGCCAAAAGACTGGAGTATAATCTTTCGAGAACTTTGTTCGACAAGGATTCGGATGCTGGAGCTTGGGGTTTGAAGTGTGATGAGGAAAACAAGCGGTCCGACGGAACGAGGGTGAGGAGGAGTTTATAAGTGAGGTCGAAAATCAACTTGAGGTCTCGTAGTCTGGAATTGACAGTGGTTGGCTGTCCAAGAAGATTGTGGTGAGGTGGAAGTGAATCAGAGACGCTGGAAGAACCAAAGCAAAAAACACTATGCACCAGAGACACAGTCGCACCGTCGAAAGACTGGAGGAACCGGACGAGGGCCAAGACAGTATAATATACAATGACGGGAAAAGGAACTACTGAAAGACAGCCATGACAAGAGGAATTGGCTGTTGGAAGAAGAGCGAGGAGGAGGAAAAGAGGTAGTGGCAATGATAACAGCTGGGGTGAAGATGGGGAACGGGTCTATGATATATACCTATGCCAAACCCCGTCTCCAAAACGGGCCATGCATGAACATGGAGAAGAGAGGGTCCTTGATGAAGCCGTGGGCCATCGTAGTGTGTACCTAGCTGTGGTGGCACTGGTAGGGCGGCAACTACAGTACATAGAGACAACAAGCGCGCAAGTCTGTCGAGATTTGATCTTGGTCTGGGCAACGGACAAGACGGCAGGGGTGTATTGGCTCTTGCGCTCACTGCATTAGGACCAGTGGGGAGCGAGGGGTTGGAGGGTTGGAGGGCCCATGTATGGCGGCGGCGGCGGCTCGACTTGGGGGATCAAGAGGGCACCACTAGGTATGGTAGCGCAGATGGGATTGGAGGAGGGGGTGTGTTGAGATCAAGACTGGCGCGCGTTATTCGAGAGGTGTCGTTGGAAGACAGTTGAGTCCCGTTCGACGCCGACCCCGGCCGCTTGAGTACCGGACGTGATGTGAGGTGTTTCTGGCGTTTTTTGCTGTTCAGTTGTCGCTTCTGTAAACTTGCCGAGGAATACTGGAGCGAGTGAGCGGGGTGTTGCCTGTACTGAGGTACGGAGGACTGCACAGCGTACAGGGCATGGGGGACGTGGAGTCTAACTTGGGTGCCTCAGTGCCTTGGCGTAAAAACTACAGCATGTCCGTTCGCTTCTCCAGGGCCCTATCATCGTGGCGCCGATTCTGGGCTGGCGCATGAGGGTCACGTCTCGTGCCCAGTGACAGCCCGTGTCATCGCCCTGGACAGTCCATGGCCAGTGCTGCTCGGCCCGCGTCGCACATCATGGTGCTTGTCGTTGTCGTTGTTTTGCCTCTGGGGTTCAGGTGGCAGGGTTCTCATAATCCTCGATGGCGTCGATGGCTACGGGCGGGAGAGGAAACATGGGACCTTGCTCGTGTTTAGCGGGTGGACCTTGCTGTTGAATGCTGGCGCAAGACCAAAAGCCAAGACAACCAACCATTCAGCATGGATGGCCTTTGGTGAGGATCTGGTGGGGAGTGGATTAGCAGCTGGAGGCTTGGACGGAGACAGGGACTTTGGGGGGCCCTGGTTGCTGTAGGTATCCGAACTGTACCGTAGCCTCCAGGAACTCAGTAACCTGTAACATACCTAGCAACCGGCAATCTCATGCCAGCCCATTGCTGTAACCGCTAATTCGTGGTGAGACAGTCATGCTCGTCATGTCAGAATCAAAAGGTGGTGTCTTGCGTCTTGCGCCTTGCGTATGAGGTTCAAGACAAGCCTTGTGGAATGCAGAACGCAGCTGGCAGGCAGCTAGGCACAGCTACTATAGTCTGTAGCAGATGTGAGAGGCTGGATGCAGCCACATGCTGTCATGTACAGTAGGTATTTTGGGATTCGAAGTCGACAGGTGAGGAGACCTAAGCTCATGCATCCATCCATTGTCCAACCAGAAGCGGCGAGCCGCAAAACAATTGACGAGTGAGAAGCTGAATATCAGATATCATTGTTTCCATATCCTTGAATGCAGGAACTGGGCCCTGGTGCACGCCGGCGACTGGCCGGAGAGGAGAGATTGAAGCATGTAAGTATGGAGCAGATGCATGTAGGTTGAAGAAGCGATATCACTTATGAAGCAAGGTGCAGCGGCTGAGGGGTACGCGGCTCCTGCCATTCGAAGATTGACTCTTCCAATAGGGTACTGCCTTCTTTAAGGTATTGTTCAAGGGTGTTTCCTACCCGCCAGCGTCTTCCAATCCGAACGAGAGTTTAAGTAAGGAAACTACGTTCCTAGCAGTCGATATCGGCCGTCTCTTCAGGTGCGGGCACGGAAAGTGTGGAGCAGGATCGAAACTACCCGACCTTTCCTACTTGGGTACTAGAGACAATATCATTTTGAATCGCTTCATCAATTGGCTCCTCTTGCATTGTTTTCTCAGCAACTAAAGTATCCGGATGCCGCCAACATTCACACTGACACAAATGACATCTCTCGCTTCCGCCGCCCAATATTCGCCTTCATATCGACCACCGCAGAGCACGCAACATGGCAATCCGTCTCCGAGTCAAGTAACAGACTGACTCGGGCTGCAGAAAAAGATTACCGTGCCACGCGTGCCCTCTCCACGCAGCAAGAAGCAGCGGCAGTATACATATCAAGTGGCCAGAGGAAATGCATCATAACATCACATCGCATTGTCTCACCTTCTCGAGTTGTCAAGATTGGATCCGCTCCGCCCATAGACGGTCGCCGCGTTGCGCTGCCGTTCGGTGGCACTCGCAGTCCATTATGCTATGCTATGCTATGCTATGCTGTCAAGCTGTGTGTACAGCAGCAGACGCAAACCGGCCTGGATAAAGTAGCCGACGAGCGGACCGCAAGCCGTAGATCGCCCAACCCGGCAGCTAGACAGGCAGGGCAGGGTTGCAGCAGCTGCGGACCCTGTTCGGCTTTGGCTGTTTGATGAGATTGATTGAAAGAGTCCGAAGAGATGCATCATTTCTGTGAGCCCTGGTCTCTTCCATGGTGCACGGTGCAACGCACCATGGTCTTATCCATGATCATAAAGACAGACGATGCTGTGTACCTTGGGATAATATACAACCATAGCCACTTCACCAGGACGCGGCTTTGCTTCGCTAGGCCGTCCTTGGCTCCTCAGGTCTACCCCAGCCCGTTTTTGCATTCTGGATCTAGGATTGGACCCCTCCTTTCAATAATAACCACACTCATGCCGTTGGTTTTTTATTTGAGTTACCTGGTTGATGATACGGACAAATACCGTCGTGCAGGTGCTCAATTCCGGACGGGCTAAATCGACCGAATCACACCATAGCTGGATCTGCTACGCCTACGGAATACCTTCTCAGACCCGAACCCACATGGCCTGTTTTTGGTTTTACTAAAGACAGGCACCATAGATTATTTCGTGTCGTCTCATGTACGACAGTCAGGGCATGTCTGGGGCCATGGAAATGGACATCATCGGCTCCAGCTAACTTGGAAGAGGGAACCACAGAGTTGAAGAAGGTTGCTCTTTTCTACCCGCAATAATCCCATGCCATGCAAAAATGGCTCAGCTACCACTTCTGATCGTGGATACTCAGCGACATGGATTTCAACAACCGTGTGCTTTAATTGGCCCAGCTGATTCAATCATCCAAAGCTCCAGTACATTCTTGATTAATGATGAGCCTCAACGCGATCCATTCTCTCACGGTCCGGCCGCTAGAAATGGAGCCGCTCGACCCTCGTCTCTCCCGTTGTTCTCGCGAAACCATCTCCACTGTCAACAGACTGCCACTGTAACCAAGTGTTGCTCAGTCGACGTTCACCAAGTTCGCCAGATTCCTAGCCCTTGCCAGTTCTGTTCTAGGCTCGCAGAGACTGGTGCGTGCGCTACGACGGTGGATAATTCTGCCCTGTCAGGACCCCCAATCACCAGTTATCAGCCAGCATCTGTTGGTCCAAAGCCGAGTCAAGTCCAACGCGCGGCGCGACGCAGCTCGACTGTTTGGGCAACAGTTATCGTTCTGCAGACTACTGCAGAGCATCGACCATTCTGTTTCGGCTGGTTGACTGTCTCAAACTGATATTAGCCATATAGCTCACCATATTCGAACCGAGCAGTCTTGAACCCCTCAAGATAGTGTTTCTCCGGCCACTATGTTGAGACATAGCTGTCACTCGGGCTGCAGCCATTGACAAAATGGTGCTGATGCTGACATTTCGAGCTTGGTGATTTGATATTCAATTTCAATAAGCATAAGCGACTAACCACCTGGCAATTCGTCCAGTAAGGCCGTCTCGACGCTTGTGGGTCTGGATGCCAGGCCTTTTGTTTATTTCTCAAGTTTATATAGTACAGGCCCGCGGAGGGAGTCTGCCCATCAAGATTGGAGGGATCTCCACTGCACCCTGATCCTGATGTCGCTCGTTTACTGCTCAACACGCTCACACTTGCACCTAGATTTGCCGCTATGGAGCCATTCGCATATTCGTGGGCACATGTTCGAGGTATTTTTTCTTGTGCAGATCTCACTGATATCGCCACCATGCAATTGAAAAATTACTGCGGGCGTTCTTGGCTTGAGATAAGTATCAGAAGAGGTGCGTCAAGAGGATAGATTCACAATGCGTTGTGATATCATTACCGTGCCCAAGAACCAGAGCCGATCTTGATGCCGTTTTTCTTAGTGCTCAAAATGGGATTCACATTTGTGGAGGAGCCAGGATAACCCTAGCTTCCCTCGGAGACCAAGGTGATCGACTCGGCAGGGGCTCCTAAGCGATGAAAGCACGGAGCATTTGCTAAACCAACGTCTGCAGGGCTTGCAATCTTGAAGCTGACCACGTCAGGTTTAGCACGTCGCTTGCTGATTTGTTGGTGTCTTCCCCTGCTCTACGGCATTGATTCTTCGAAACTAACAGAAGTAGTATGGCTTTGACTTCAACCTCTTCTTCTCAACTACTCAAATAGACACTTACCTTCGATATTGAGAGATATTTCAAATATACTCTTAGGAATGATTAGCTACGTTGATAAGTGTGATCTTGATACTAGCCTTTGTCAAGCCAGTTTATCATGAGATAATTGTACTGAAAGACTAGCAACTATGCCGGTATCTTTATTCATCTAGAATATATCGTACATGCAGTTCTAGGTTTATATCTTAAGAGGAGCAACATAGGAGCCAAACTGGAGACGGCTCAGCTCTGGATACTAACTGGGAGCATACGAAACAGTTGAAAGTCTTTCGCTGACCTTAATAAGAGAAGATTGTGCGCTTGTACTCAGGTTTCCATATAGTGATCGAAATATGGCTTTCTTGGGGTCAGTAACGCTCCCTTTGCCGCACCGAACCTCTTAATACTTTGTACGCCTTAGGGCATGTGTATTAACTCAACACTTCTCATGTGCAGCAACATGCTCCTCTGATATAGGCCAATAGTACTTCTGGCTCAGGTCGGACAAGGTTGAGTACTGAGAGAAGAGATGTACTCGTGAACCCAAGTGAGCTCTTGGACGTTATAATACCAACTATGGGTGTAGTCAGTCTATTATTGGCCTTATTCTGCAAATATGTATCAGTACTGGCATCAAGCTCCAAATACGAACAGCAACGGGGCATGGCGGGGCATTGACAGGCCTCGGGGAAGCACAAGGGTACTGCCGGAGCTGCTGTTGGATATGCAGCATGGGAGCGACCATCGTGGGCTTCATCGCCATTGACAGATTCTATAGGCCAATGCTTGGTGTACCTGCACTAAGTGTCCTCCCCTGCAGCTTGATATGGAGCTTTATCCCGCGCTGCGACAACTTAACATGGCGTTTGATATAGTGAGATAAATAGCCATGAACGACGATATCGAGAAGATAAACTCTTAGTTTCTATGTATGCCTTTCATGTCGGGCATTAAAACACCTCAACTGACTTGACCGCTGTTTAGGCAATGAGCATCAACAAGAGGCAACACTCAGCTACTCCGAAAAGGTTATGCCTGGCCCAACCATGAATATATCAGATAGGTAATCTCGTCACCTAAAAGTACTGTTCATAATCAGTATGGTTTCTGGCATTAAACATGTCAACCTTATAAACTTAGCTGATAGTATTAACTCCTAGATGACTCCATGTCACCCTTACTTGTCCTCAGTGATCCACATGCGACATTGAATGAGTGAATCATCATGTTCGAATAATGCATACTTACCCCAGAGACTTCCTAGTTCCAATGGGAAAACTCACAGGCAGGCGAGACGCTCTCTCTATGGACTGCATGCTTGCATGGCGAATACAAGCAAGCAGTTCCGCTTACCACCGAGTCAGGATTTGTATTCATGGATAGCAAGATTCGAGATTGTAAAGAGCTTTGATCTCACAATCTGACACAGAAACTCACTACAGTAACTCACTACAGTCGGTCAAGTATAATACGACTCATGCGAGAGTTTGGTTCGGAATATCGCAGAGTCGTCGACCCTGGCTTGTTATTGCAGAGTTGGTATGAGACTATGATATGAACAGATAGCAAAATAGTCAGTCTTACTGTCAAACGATATTCTAAGACGATAGATGCAACTCCTGTATAGCTTCCTGGTAATTAGAATGTACCGTTATACGGAAACTCGGCAAATACCATATCATATTGGCAAGAATTGTCAAGAGGTTCTGCCGAAAGAAAGACTTTGGACGCCTCCGGACGATTCTACGGCTTTGTAAAGATTTCAAGACCAGATGTGTGAGTAACTCCCTATCACATGCCACTCACTTGGTCTCCGAGCAGCTTAGTTGTGATCAATATAGATGCTCCGAGTCCAAGAACAAAAAAATCTCTATAGCAAGAATTGTCAATTTTTAAAGCGCTATATATTCGCTAGTTCAGTAAACACTGGCTTCTGTATCGATATATGGATAATGGCCCGGTCCATTATCACTCATGACATGCTCTCTTGTAAACCAGTCATCGTAGTAAGAAAACGAAGGGGCTTGTCAAGCCATACTCCGACCTAGAGTAAACTGGAATCGAACAAGCGCATCATCTTCCAGGTTAGCTCCGCTAAACTACAGCAGCGTTTCAAAAAGGTTGGTTTCGTAGAGCTGATATCCTCTGCTTCAGTCAGGGCTTCCTACATGTTGCGTCTAGCTGGGCGGAAATTGGCTATATAGAAATGTGCTCGAGCTTTCAGTCGACCATATAGATAGCTGCTTGGACATTTTGCGTGTGTACGGTCAAAGCATAATGAGACCTTTAATGTTCATATGACAAGCATCGTGACAACAGGCAACAGAATTGTTTCATAGTATATAAAGATATGTAACCTTGATTGACAGGATCCATGCACTGCAAAGGACTATACAGTTTTAGAATAAACTCTTACCCAATTCTATACCCGTCTGGCTCGCACACAACGGCGCTATGTATCAATGACGTTGCCTCAGCTAACTCTATCGAAAGTAACAGACAACGTCTTGGTCAGCTGAGGGGTGTAAATATCGTTTGTCAAACTATGACCAATTCAACTGACTAATTCTCCTTCCATTAGACAGTTATGAGGTCGACGATATATTTGCCGAAGATCTGCTTGGAAGACTACCAGTAACACTCTTGAAAGCTTGAACCTAAGATATAGACCAGACTACGCCTAACACTACAACACGAAGGAGTGTTCTCGGTGTTAGTTGCAGCATTCTGCGACTACTGGAGGTCATCATGATCATGGATAGTGACACCCTAGAGTCGATATGAGTTTGATCGGTCAAACCCCACTGAATGTCAACTCTGGACATACGGTATTGTCGTAAAACGAGTAAGACGACTTCGTTTGTTTTGCATTTATAGCCACTAGTTTGTTAGTAACACGGTGAAACCTGTTTCTGATGTATTTCTGGGCAGGGGTCGTCCAGTTTTGAGTTTGTATTGTTTTTACACTAGGAGCTTCTGATACTTTCAAGCCTCTGATAGGACAGACGTATTTACCGGCTGACTAAGACTTTTAATGAATATTTTCCCGAGAAGTTATTCTAACATGAGGCCCCTAGACTGCCTGGCTGCTAGCCGGAAAAGACTATCTTTCAGTGGGGATAAATGCCGTACATCGACGTAATCTGTGGATATGTGGGTTTGAGGCATGAATAACAGTCTGGAGATGAATCCAACTCCCCGCTCGGAATACTGCAATGGGATAAGGTGAATGGGGACTGTGGGCACGGTTATCGAGAATCTACTGTCACCGAGAAGCCTGGAGACGCTCCAGATATCTCTGCATGTCTCAATGACGTTATCGCCATCAGGTGATATCGCACATGTCAACCTGACGCACAAGAGAGTTTACAAGAGCCGCAGGACAGAGACAGGAAGCGACGGAAGCCGGTTAATTACATTACATAGAACCGAGTCGTCATCACTCAACTTCACTTGACTAGATCATGAGAGAAGAGTTGCGGGGGAGGGGTTAGCATCAACCTAAGAGAGGGGCAGAGAGGGGAAATCGAGAGATGGTGGACGCCATAGACGCTATGGCGCAAGCTGAAGAGTGGCCAGTGAAGAAGATGAAAATCCAGATTGAAAGACTTTGAATCTGAGACATATATCAATGAGGGTTGGTATTAGGGTAAAGTTTCGTAAACGTTGAGTGAGCCAGTGAGAGAGATGTTGAGTATCACTTGAGAATATGTTTTGGTCTAGTTGATAGAAGTTTACCAGGCTAGTTAGTTGTGAGGGGAAAAGAGATCGCCAGGAGAAGACGGTTGATCGCGTGCCTGTGCCTGGTGACGAGTGTAAAGTGGCGCAGTCTAGAATCTGGGCCTGGGGAAGAGAATGCAGACAAGTTTAGGAATGCCATGGACATGGTTAACATCGAGAGGTTAAAGGTTAAAGTGAGGCGTTGAAGCATTTGAACACCCCACGATGATACCGGCAGTTGAGATGATGGAAGGCTGTGCAGTGCTGTCAAAGGCTGTGCCGTTATAGTACATTGAATACTACGTAGTATATCAAATTGCAGGCAATTACAGCTGAGCCTCGTCAACTGTGTCGCCATCTTTCATCAGCGACGCGTATGTAGTCGACTCTGACTTGGAGCAAGCCAAGTGAAATCACCAACGACCATCCAATTAGGCCTAGAGCGAATGATTATAGCCACTAGTGCCAAGGGACAAAGGGCCGAGAGCAAGCCAAGTTGGAGTCGAGGCCAATATGAAAGGAACGCGGGAGAACGGCAAGTTAAAAAGCTATTATTAAACAAGCGAAAGTACGGAAAAATTCAATTTTGTACTCGGGTAGGGAGATGAGATGAGCTTGTGAGAGGCTATTCAGACCCTTGATAGGAGGCCGCATTTACCCGGTCTCAAGGCGTTCCAGAAACCGAGACGAAACCAAACCCCGCAAACGGAGACGACCCGGGTGAATGAGATGAGACGGGATGATGTTATAGATATTGAGATATTCCGGGGGATCAACACGGATGAAACAGTATATGATGCAAAGAGCGAGGCATATCTGTGACAGATCTACAGCGCACAGAAGATCGAGGTAACGACGAGGCTGATGATAAGAGAAAGAGGGCTTTTCCCCCCCCCGACTCTGTATTACTATGTAATATTCTTGAGCCCCCAATCTGAAAAGGGCCGATGAAGCAGACGATGGAGGGGGAGCCTCGTGAGAAAACACCAAAGTAAAGGTTGCGTGTGCCCAGAATCTTGACATCTTGCTATCAACTTATCCTCACCCTGGCATGGCCCGTCTATTGGCGAACCAATCGATGACGAACCATTCAGAGTTCATTTCCTTTGTCTTGGCCCTCCTATGGCTCTGCTTTCGCTTCCTGACAGAGTAATTAATCGCCAATTTCGTCTGGGCAGAAGCGTCATGAGTTAAACACCGACTTGATCATCCGTCGTACAATTCATGAGCAGACTTTTCATGTGAGCTATTTCGCTCCTCGGCATCTCATCTCTCAGAGCTTTCCTCCCCTCTCCCTTTCTTCCCCCTTGTTCATTCTGTGCACGACATTTGATTTTGTGCTTCTTTGTTGCTTGCAAGAAGTGCATCAGAGCTTGTTTCTGGTCTTCCCATTGGATCACTTGTCCCCCCCTCCCGTTGACAGGCAGATACGGACTGCTGCTGCATCCAAGGATATCCCCCGCAAACGATCCCCCCCAAAATCTCACATTTATCTCTTGTTATCTGCCGCTACGTCGCAGCCCATCGGATCCGACTGAGACATCATCTGTCCGATCCTCCCACCGCCTCTGTAACGACCGGTACCTAGTTATCGCATCTTTATCGCAGAAATCGCAGACCGACACTCGGCTTGGCTGCTCCGCGGACAAGAGCCTTGAACCAATCCCTGCTCAGGGTTGCAGCTTGTGGACGAAGCGAGAAGAAGTTGGACTCAACAACTTCAACAAAGAGAAAGGACTCTCTCCACTAAACCCCACGTGCCCATGCGTTCGATGAGGCTGAATCTGGCCTAGAACGTCTTGACATTGGCTCGTCCACCCGCTTCCGCGTCCCCCGACACACACTCTCTCACTCACTCACTCACTCGCGCGCACTTGCTTGCTACTCGCTCGCGGCCACCGAAAGCCAGTTTCTTAGTTGCATAGTGCTGCGCAGTACACATGTATCTTGTGATAGTCACATACACCAACTAAGGTACCTGTAGCGATTGTAACTACAGCGTGTACCTGCACTTAACTATTGGACCGGACCCCCGGCTGGACTGGATTGTGCCGGCTTTTGCCTCCTCCGGACGCACCGCCATTCTCTCAACCTCCACTGCCTCCGCCGCTTTCACCGTCGTAATCTGCCGCCTCTTACACGGCCACAAGAGAGAGTGCGAGTGAGTACTTGGTGAGAGATATTGCTTACCTCTCTAACCCGTCCTGCCTGTCATTATTCCCCTCATCCCCGTTATTCCAAATTCAAATCCAAATCCAAACCCAAATCTAAATCTAAATCCCAAAAACCCTCAATCTCGACTCGCGTGGTTCCTTGGCTCGCCGCATTTTGTTCCGTTTCTTGGCTTCCAGGCCCCGTCTCCTCCTTTATCCACCCACTCTCGGTTCTCTCTGGGACCCCCCTGAGAGCCCAGGCCAGGCCGACCCAGCGGTTCCTAGGTCGTCTCGTCTCTTACTCTACTTTACTTGCGACATTTCCCTCTTGTTTCGTGTCTGGTGTTGTGCCGTGCTTGCTTGCTTGGTTACTTGCTCGTTTTGTTTACGCTGGCCGTTCCCCAAGGTGTTCTTTGTTGTTGTTCTTTTGCCTGTGCAACTCGGAACAGAAAGAAATTCATTCATGATGCTCTGAGAAACGCTGGGCGTGCGACAGACTCCTCACCACCCACTACAACTCTGCCTGCTTCCGTCTGCTCTGCGCTGCGCCCGTATCCGTGCAACGGTGGAAAAAAAGCCAAACAACATCCAACTCGACAGCCCAAAAAAAGAAACCACCTCGTATACATTCGTATACCTGTCTTTCTCCCCCCTTCAACCCTTTTTTGGGTTATCTTGAACCTCACTTATACTGTCAAGCCTAGTTTTTTATGGCAATGGCGCAGACCAGCAGTTCATTACCGGGTCACCTACATGGCGGTCACGGCTATGGACATGGGCATGGGCACGGTCACGGTCACAGTCATGCCAAAATAACAAAGCCACGAAGTCGACCAGCTGTCAAGCCAATCCTTAAAAAACTACAGTCACATTCTGAAAAGAACTCTTTGGATTTGGATCGCAGTTGGGACGAGCAGGGTCAATTTGGCTATTCCTCATATAACATCGATGGCGACGACTCGTCTTACACGGCAGGAACCTCAGCACTGGCAACACCTGCCGGCCGCGCCCGCGATGTCAGCTTCTCTATATCGGCCACTGACCTCAGCAATGGAGGCGGGCGTCCAAACAAGTATTCGCATGCTCGTTCGACAAGCGGCACTTCTCACGCTTCCATTGCTACCTCTACCAGCGGCGGTCGAAACGGCTCTTTCGTGCATCCTTTTCAACAAACACCACGCACTTCGTCGCCGCCTCTATCGTACGCAAATTCGCTAGCCTCACTTGACAATCCAAGCGGCCCTCGCGACTACTCACCCACCATCACCGAGAACGAAGACGATATCGAACCTCGAAGCTTCCAGACTCCTGCGCGTTCGTATCCTCTAAATCACTCGGGTCCTGGACCACGGCGCCCTTCGCTTGCCAGTCAGCGCACCAGCTCGCTCTCCGACGTCAACCAGCCATTGCGAATCACTGCCAACGGCCGTTCAACTCCAGGCGCTTCTTCACGGAAACCCCACAAGATCGTAACGCGCAGCCGCTCCGACTTGCACCTCAACAGCGGCTCTACAACTGCCCTCGACTCTGCATCTAGCACCAGCCCGCCTTCAGGCTCTTTCGTTTCCCCTCAGGTGATTGCTGCGTCTACATCTTCTAACACCATGTCGCCCCTTCGCAGCTCTCTCGATATGGGTGGGTTCCGTCTTCGTTCGCGCAGCGAGGTCGACACTGCGACGCGCCAAGAGCATGTCCGCGAAGCTCGTCGTAAATTCGAGGAGAAGGAGAAGGCCAAAGAGGAGAAGTACGCACGCGAGAAAATCCGCAAACAGGAACGCGCCGAGAGTCGCGAAGCGCATCGCCTCAACAAACATGGTCGCAAAGGCAGTTTTGGAACATCACGCATCTCATGTGACCGAGTTTCGACCAGCACCGACATTCGCCCTTCTATCTCCCGCAAGACCACTGGCAACGGCGTCGGGCTGGGTCTGACCACCGAGAACGAAAAGGTGGAATTTGCTACCCAAGGATACGACACTGTGCCCACCGGTGAGACGCCTGGTGCCAGAGCTGACGACGTGCACTTTCAATCCACCCACCGAGCCAAGACTACCAAGCGAAAGACGACCGGTGCCTGGACTGCCTTTGTTCTGTGGCTGAGAACGCGACTGCTCAAGCTGGGTCGACGATAGGAGAAGCTTACCAGCGAGACCAAGACCAAGCTCAAGACCCAGTTCTCTGGTAACAAGAAGGGCTTTGTTGTCAAAACTCAGCAGCCACAGCCGCAGCGCAGGGGTCACCTCAACCACCCCTACTACTCGACACCATATCCCCCACGCCGATGAATCTATGCAGATATAATCGGCCAAAATCTGGCCAGCACGAATTTACAGCTGGTCATTATCCATTTCCTTTTTCTACTTTGATCTTCACACCCGCGGGAAGCAGTATATCCCCCGCTTTCCGTCCCCCGCTCACGTACACGCACTTACGGCCTCGAAAGCATTGTCGCGATGAGAACATGCAGGTTCTCACGACCGGAACGGACAGGACAGGACAGTTATATTTTTGACATTTTATCAGGCATGGAGTTGGGGCTCACCACGCGTTTTTCTCTCTTTATACGATTGGTACGGCCATGAATGCATCAACGGATTTGAGCTATGCGGGATGACATTGAAGGACTTGTGAGTTCTTTGATTTTTAGGCGGATTTGTTGCATTGTTTTTGTTGCTATCGAGGCATCATTCCCATGGCAACCCATATGGTTGAGGCACATTATCCGATGGGACGGCTTAGGCGCTTCTAGATACCGGATCAATACAGGAACAAGCATGAACCGGCAAATTTGCCTCTTTAGCCACTCTCGACGTTATCCTCTTGGCATCGTGCGTGTCTCGTGAGACGACACAGCCCCATTCGCAGTGAGTGACTGTGACTCTCGCCAAGTCTAACAAGCTTACTCCATCGTACGTGCACTCGTTCAGTGTGGCTCGGGTTGCCTCTTTGCTTTCACATGACAAATTGTGCACATGACGTTTGCAGTCAGAATCCGCTATTTCCTTGGGACCCTTTTGCGACCGGCGGGAGTGGAGTACTGGAGATCTGTAAGTGTGGGGAAGAGAAGCTGGGGTCTTTTAGGCATGGATCTCATGACGTTCTTTGCCCACGGATGTTGAACTCCTCTATTGGCGCTAATCACTAGCACTTGTGGATGGAGAATCTAGTGCAATGAGACAGAGCGTTGTGCTGAAGAATATGGAATGAGAGACGTGTCTCACTATGAGAGATGAATGGTTTTGTGAGGTGGAATGTGAGCTTAGTGCTTGCAAGTAAGATACGGAATAAACAAGATATACGAATAATATAATTCATGGTCGCATAAAATAAATCCTGTTTATAAGGAAACCTCTGGGGGGGATAAGCACGTCAAATACAATACTCAATACATCAACTAAACCACTCTCACAGCTTCGGCCTTGCGATATCCACAGGCGTCCACCACGGCCACACCTTTGGTGCGTTCTTCTCCATGGTGCCTGTAAAGTTTGGCTTCCTCTTTTCGAGGAAGCTCTGCATCCCCTCCTTGGCATCTTTCCCAGTGAACAAGTCCCAAAAGATCTTGCTCTCAAGCAGATGTGCTTCTTCAGGCGACGCTGCTCCTCTGTAGATCATATCCTTCATGACCCGTACAGATACGCCGCTGACATTGGCCGCGATCTCATCAGCGATCTTGAGAGCTGTAGGTAAGACCTCTTCAGGAGCGACAATCTCGCTGAAGAGGCCGGCCAAGAGCCGGTGCGTGGCCGGGTAGACGGCGCCCGTGGTGGTGAGGTGCATAGCTCGGCTGGTTCCTACAAGACGCGGCAGGAAGAAGCTACTGCAGCCCTCCATGGTGAAACCACGGCGGCTAAAGACGAAGCCGATCATGGCATCACGACTCACGACGCGGATGTTGGCGCCAAGAGTCGAGGTGATGCCGACGCCGACAGCAGAGCCGTTGATGGCAACGATGACCGGTTTGTTGCAGCGATACATGGGCAGAGTGACCATACCGCCCGAGTCGCGGTGGTCGGCAGCATCTTTACCCAGGGCGTGCTCCTCATTGAAGTCCATCCCCGCGCAGTATATGCGGTTCTTGGGGTCTGATGAGGTGATGACCACGGCGCGGACGCGGTCGTCTACGGAGATGGTATTGAGCGCGTGGGAGAGGGAAGCGGCCATGGTGTCGGTGAAGGCATTTCGGGCCTCAGGACGGTGAAGCTTGATGACTATGACGGGGGTGACGGCCGTGGAGGAGGCGGGATGGTGGAAGAGCTGGAGGGTTGGGAGGGAGAGGGAGGCGTAGCTGTCTGGGAGTGAGGGTGATGCCATGGTGTAGTTGGAGGAGTTGTGTGAGGGAGCTGAAGAGGGAGAAGAGATCAGATTTGGCGTCGAGATGATGTTGGTTTAGAGTTCAATGTGGTTGGCGTTTGGATTTGAGCCTCGTGACGGTCTCCAATATCCGTGACTTACAAGATTGAGCCGAGGACCGACGTTGGTAAGTGATTGGTGATAGGTCCAGGGAGACTGATATTATGTTTTTCTTATGATTCAACATTTCATATTATAACTAAATATCAGCCGTAACTGCTTGTATTGAGTCTTTACTAAAAATGACTTGGTTTGTCGTTCATTGATGATTACCACATGAAGATTGAACCAAGCTCAAGCCATCATGAATTGGAGGTCAGAGCAAAGTGCCACATTCTGAATGACTAAGCTGGACCAGCTGACTAGCCAACCACCAGTCGCTGTTCTCCGGAAGCCCAGATCAACCAGCAATGCAAAAGTCCAACTTACCCCACACAAGCTCAAGGCCAAGTTTAGCCTTTCTGACCAAAGACGCAAAACATCTAGAATTCTAGATGATGCTGTTTCTGAGATCATGGTCTATCAATGGGAGCCGCATAAAGATGTATGCTATCAGCTATACATCAACGAACGTCGGTCTCTCGAGGATATTATGGTGCACATGAAAAATGTGTACCAATTCACACCTAGGTCAGTTTGCCTTGTCGACTCTCGTGTAAGTGAATGGCCTCGTCAACTTACACAACCAATTCCAGCAAGCGGGCTTTCCAAGTCCAGTTCAGCCGCTGGAAGTTCCCCTCAAAGCAAAGGCCGGCACACAAAGATGAGCGCCTTGTCAAGCGCGTTCATGAATTGTGGCAGAAGAATGTACCGCAACGCGAGATGTTGCGTGTTCTCAATGAAGAAGACGGGTTTGATATCAGTTCTCGAGAACTCATAAGAGTACGCACTCGAAACCGCTGGCTGCTCAGAGTTCAAAATGGAGATCGAGCAAGATCAGGAGACGCTGATCATGATGCTGATGCTGCTGAAAATGACCACCAACGAGCTGAAGACGAAGGCTCGAGGGCATCGCTACCTGACCAGGGTCAAGAACACTCTGCCCCTACCGTTCCAGTGCCTAGGTCACGCAAAATTAGCAAAAGGCAGAGTAGAAGAAATCGCCAAAACCTTGATGAAACAGAACATATTGTTCGTTTCCCTTCAGAGATGACACTAAACGATTCGAAAGAAGCATTGGGTCTTGACACAAACGCTTACCACGAAACTCGGGAATGTTTTGCGCGCATTTGCCAAGAGGAATCAATTGTCAAAAAGACCCTTGCTGGGCCTGGAAGATGGGATTATATCAAGGATCGCCTGATACATGAGCGCTCCGATCTGCAGCAGGCTCTTTGGTTATCCAAGGAGAACCTCGAGAAGAAGCAGCTTGCACTGGATATTATTTGCACTGCTGTGACAAAGCGCCTGCGCAATCAGGGAAGCCATATGACGCTTGTTGATGCGAAGAATGAGCTGGGGCTTAATCCCGAAGAGTCTCACGAAGTACGAACTGCCTTGCACGAGGTGCTCTCCGATGCAAACTTCACCTGCAAATCCGACCTGACGACTGAAGAGTGGGAAGTGCTGAAGAAGCAATGGATGGACAAGTCGGTACATCTCAAAGACATTCCTCTGATTGAAGATGATGAGGAGTCTCGTCGAAAAGTCAAGGCGATTGAGATTGTTGCTAGGGACGTGATAAAAAGGAAGACTGACGAGAAAAGATGCAAAAACAAAGGCAGTGAGACGGTCAGACAAGACGAGACTGCACAGGACAACGTCCAGAATGAGCCACAGCATGATATTCCAGAGCTACGGCCCGAACATGAGGAGCAGCAGCAAGCTCGTCGATATCAGATACAGCCTGTGGGAGAAACTCCTTCCGCCTTAAGCATGCCAGGGACGGGAGTTGCCAGATCTAGCTCGGCTTCAAGCCCAGCGGCAATGCATGAGGGTGGGTTGGATAGTGGCATGGACAACACTGGTTTTGAGCCTACACATGCAAGCCCAGCAACTTCACGCATGAATTTTACACCAACTCAACGGTCTATGCCGGCAAATCGACATATGGGAATGCAACCGCAGACTTCAAATCTGGCGGCTTCTCAGGGGGTTTTGCCTCAGCCTCATCGAATGCTAGGCTCGTCTACTAGTCCTGGCATGCCTATGAACGCCCAGTATGGATCATCCATGTACATGGGGAACGATCCGCAACCGAGCTATATGGAACAACAATATGTTCAGCATCAGTTTTCGGTACCGGCACCCAACGCAATGTTTCAGCCTGTGCCCGCTGTGTCGACTGCTTTTGCAGTGTTCTTACGGCTTCATCCTTCTTCGACATACGTCACCAACACAGGTTTATGGATATCGACCATGGCGTCACAGTCAACACAAGAGCTACGACAGGCGGCGGTGGCCAAATTTCCAGGAGCAATGTGTGTACGAATCGAGGGGATTCTCAAAGATGCCAAAGGCACTGAACTACCACTCCAGATACAGGGTGATGATGAGTTGGCTGCTTATTTTGCACATATGCAGGGCGGCTCACCAACATTTGCAGTTCAACTCGTTTAACATTGGAGATGATGATAGAGCTGAATCGTCACATAAACATTTTGTGCTGCATGATTAGAGTGACTGGTGGTTTTCTGAAGATGTCAGCAGCGGAACGGGCGTACGGAGTTTCGGGATAAGATACAGCTTATGATTGGACAAGAAAAAGGTGCCGTATGTGCGCCGAAATAGAGGAGGGTGAGAGCGGACTTGGCCTCTCCGTCATGTTTTGGATGGGGATGCAGCTTTGATATGGGCGGTGGCCAAGCCCCGAAGAGGCGTTATTGTTGGTTTAGAATCTGTGAGCTGGGTTCACAGATAAGTCATGGGTATGATAGACATTTAGAAGAAAATATCAAGATTGGTAATAGATTATGCAGGAATTGACCGACACCGGCGGTGACGTGCTTTGTCGGTATAATTGCTCTTTAATTTATCGTCTATACGGTACTTAGTATGATCCTCCAGCGTCTAACAACAGCTTTATCATCATTCCCCGATCTTCACAGCCATAGTATTTGCTAGAATCACCTGCTATTCTGGCAGGGAAGTTCCCTCTAGAATCTTGGGCTTCAGGATCAGCTCCATGCTTTAACAACTCCCTCGCAATAGCTATTGCCCCGAATTGAGCAGCAATATGCAACGGGTAGAGGCCGTGTCGGATCACTTTACCCCAAGCCACGGGGTCCTCAAGGTATAGTAATTCTCGACAGCTGCAATATATGTCTTGTCCACCGCCTCGCCTCCTTGGGCGATTTGATAAATCAATATCATCGAATGGAAACGACGCCCGGCCGTCAATAAGATTACCGCTTGACGCCAGCGTCTTGATGAGTCGTGCTTCTTCATCGGTGCCATTAGGGCCAGGATGCATGGCAAGGCAATGCAACGGCGTCCAGCCATCGTGTGTAGTGACAACAGGATTGGCGCCGTGAGACAGAAGCAACTGAGCCGTCTCTGACTTTCTAGATGATCCTGCAATGTTGAGGAATGCGGGTGCTAGTGCACTCAGGAACGGCGTCCATCCCCTTGATGCAGCTTCGTCAAGGTGAAGGCCAACGTCGTCAGATAGCAGGTACTTAACAATATCGACTTGAGCTCCACCACATGCAAAGTGCAATAGCGTCTCACCTTTGTGGTTGCTTGATCTCAAAGCGGATTCTCTCTGCGATTCGTTTGGCAAGTTTGAGAGTAGGGCGTGAAAAGTGTCTAGGGGAGATGCATAGGCAGCACAGTGAAGAGGAGTGTTCCCATACACATCTTGGTAGATGACAGAAGCGTTGAAACGGAGAAGTAATCGGAACACGTCCTCGCCTGGCTCTTCAACAATGAATTTATACTTGAACTTAGGGTCCTTTCGTTTGTGTGCCCCTAAATAATGCAACGCAGTCTGGCCTTGACTGTTGGTCATATTAGGGTCAGCACCGTTGTTGGCTGCTGCGACCAAGGCACGGCCTTTAGATTTCAAAGACCAGCCATCATGTCCCCAGTTCAACAGATCAGATATCGTAGCAACGTGACCATACTCTGCTGCATCGCACAGGCAACTATCGAATTCTTCCGTATTGAAGGCGTCGCCATCAGGGTTGACATGTTGCCAAAGCTTTTGGAGGATATTTTGATTATCTAGACGTGCGGCTAATCCTATAGGCGTCGTATGAGATTCTAGCTGAACGAAATGAGGCCGTTTAAGAGGGTTGGCGCCAGCGTTTAGCAAGACATCGACAGCCGCCAAGTTGTCGAGATATATTGCAATATGCAGTGGCGCGCCCCATCCTCCATCGGTCTCGTCGATGCTATCTGGAGTTGAGGTTAGTTTATGAAGATCATTGACGGCAACGGAACAGTGTAGGCGATATTGGTGATACCCTACGCTATTTTGTATCCCGTATAGATCTGGAATAGACGGAGGTATGCGCATAGTAAGATAAAGCGAGTATCGGCGGTTTAATCGGAAGGTAGTTGCCGTTTCTATGTTGATGACGCGATTGGCTACGTTGAGCACATCTTACCTATCTGCCCTTGAAGTGAGGCTCCGGTCCGGCCGGGGCTTACATATACACACACTCGATGAGAAGACGGACATGGCACAGCGTTAATATTGAAAGTCGGGGTAAGTATATATAATACTTATAGTAATTATGGATTTACCAGAGAAGGGTACATCCAATAAGACACCAATATAATCGTTATTACTGCCGAACAGATCTCACCAAAGCCGATCTCAGGGCCGTTTACAAGGGCCCCCGTCCCGTGATGTGGGGCTCGGGGAGCTGTAGTGCGGTATTCCAACTCCGTCCTAACAAATTTCCATTGCCGTTCTCTCTAAGCTTTAAGCTCCTCCTTTGGCCGCTCTCGTCCATGGTCAAGTTCTGCCTCGACTCTGGCACCCTCTTCCAGCCTCTTCTCGTCAATCTACGCCCTTCCATGCCCTCGACGATTTGATACTCTCCACGATTGACCTCTGAACTCTCCCCGCGCACCCACTACAACCATGACATCTCTTCAGCTTCGCGCCCAGCGCGCCGCTCTTCGGAGCTTGCGAACGCCTTCCACAACTGCCCGCAGCGCCTCGAGGTTACCTTCGTCCTTCTCCCGCTCATACGCCACCGAGATCGAGCCCGAAAGGCCAAACAATAAGCCCGCCAGGCAGAGTAACGAGACCAAGGTGGGCAGGACGTTCCAGGGCCAGGTTATGGGCAGTATTGGAGCTCGATTGAGGCGAGAGCGTGAGCAGCGGGAGCAATATGAGGAGTGGCGCAACATGACAGATCCCACGCGGAACTGGATGGTGACGTTTGGTGAGTAGATATACTCCGGCAGATATAAGAGCAGATAGATATCTGACATGCAGACAGTCTTCCTCTCAGGTGTTGGAATTGCATACTGGCTCGGCACATACTGGCCAAGAGAGCCAGAACCTAGATCGACACTCCCTCTTAACAAGACCTCGGCGCCCAAGCACAACATCAAGCTCGAGAATATGCAGGCTGCCTGGGCCGACTTTGCAAAGATTGTCGGCCAGGACAATGTCAGCACCGCCGAGAACGACCTCGAACACCACGCTACCTCGAGCTGGTCCTCGCACCAGGCCAACCCCGATGAGAGACCCTTCTGCGTCGTCTACCCCAGCACCACCGAGGAAGTGTCCGAGATCATGAAGGTCTGCCACAAGCGCAGGATCCCCGTTACCGGCTACAGCGGCGGCACCAGTCTCGAGGGCCACTTTACACCCACTCGCAAGGGCATCTCCATTGACTTTGGCCGTATGAACAAGATTGTCAACCTCCATAAGGAGGATCTCGATGTTGTTGTCCAGCCTGCCATGGGCTGGGAGGCTTTGAACGACCATCTCGGCCATGAGGGTCTCTTCTTCCCTCCTGACCCCGGTCCCGGTGCCATGATCGGAGGCATGATCGGCACCGGATGCAGTGGCACCAACGCCTACCGCTACGGAACCATGCGCGAGTGGGTTTTGAGTCTGACTGTCGTCCTCGCCGACGGCACCATCATCAAGACCAGGCAAAGACCTCGCAAGAGCTCAGCGGGCTACGATCTCACCAAGCTCTTCATCGGCTCCGAAGGCACCCTCGGTCTTGTTACTGAAGCCACTCTCAAGGTCACCGTCAAGCCCGAGTCGACCAGCGTGGCCGTCTGCAGCTTTCCCTCGATCCGCCACGCCGCCACATGCGTGAGCAAGGTCGTGGGCCAGGGCATCCCCGTGGCAGCCGTTGAGGTCCTTGACGACAACCAGATGAAGTGCATCAACGACGCGGGTATGACTTCGCGCGCGTGGGCCGAGGCTGCGACGCTCTTCTTCAAGTTCGCCGGCACTCCCGCGGGCGTCAAGGAGCAGATCGCCCAGGTGCAGGGTCTCGCCAAGCAGGCCGGCAGCAAGACGTTTGAATTTGCAAAGAGCCAGGAGGAACAGGATGAGCTGTGGAGCGCCCGAAAGGAGGCCCTCTGGAGCACCATGGCCGTCAAGAAGCCCGACGACCACGTCTGGACGGGCGACGTCGCCGTGCCCATGAGCAAGCTGCCGGACCTGATCGAGAAGACCAAGGATGAGATGGCTAGGAGCGGCCTGTTTGCGTCCATCGTCGGACACGTTGGCGATGGAAACTTCCACACCATCCTTCTGTACAACGAATCTCAGCGGGCAAAGGCCGAGGCTGTGGTGCATCGCATGGTCAAGAGGGCGGTTGAGCTTGAGGGCACTGTGACGGGTGAGCACGGCGTTGGTCTTGTCAAGCGGGATTACCTCCCCCATGAGCTAGGTGAGACCACGGTTGATGCTATGCGACAGGTGAGAACGCTTTCTACCCCTATTTGAGTGAGAAGGCAGTTAACTAACCCCTGATGATACAGATGAAGAAGGCTTTCGACCCCTTATGTATACTCAACTGCGACAAGGTTGTGCGTGTAGAGAGACCCAAGAAAGGAGAGGTTCATGAGTGGTAAGAGATATGAAAACAGAGGATGAATATACCTGGTGTTTGTGTGTATGATGTAGGATAGAGGCTTGATGACAGACGAAATGGAATCTGTCTTGGCTCATGGGAGCTTGTATATATGGATAATCACATCTGAACTTTACTAGCGTTCGTTCAAGGAAACTTTTATGTGGTCTATAGCAGTGCTCTTCTAAAGCAGAGGATACCTCAAAAGCATGTTTTGAATGAGATTGATGCTCAAGACGATTTGTTTTAGCTAAGCTATGATGTGCTACGTCTGTATAAAAGCACATCCATCTTTCTTCTCAACGCAGTATACCCTCTGCACAGCTTATTCTTGCCTCGGCAAAACAGGCTCTTTCTAGTTTCCGTTACTGAATGTTGCCACTCTGGGCATCCTCGCTTATAGTGTCTCCTTGCAAGACCAAACCACCGTCAACCATTCTGCCCGTAGCAAACCACTAGTATACTGGTCTGCACCAGTGGTAGATACCGCATTCTAGTTCCTCGAATCACCAAAACGGCGGCAGCGTCCCAGGCTGACCCTGACCCTGACCTTGGATCTGGGCCTGAGTTTGACCTTGAGCCTGACCAAGCGACCTGCAGAGAAAATAATCAGCATCAACTCTTCATAGATACCCAAAAGAAGGAGGGGGCACACATACGGATGGTGGTAGTTGTTCAACGGCTGGATGTTCCATTGCACAAATAACTGCTGAATCCGCGTCCTCAAGAGCTTGACGCGTTTGTCGCGGATCTTTTCGAGGGCCTCTCTGCTCTCGGCTATGCCCTTGTTGAGCTTGTTGCTTTGGGCGTAGAGGTCGTCCAGTTTCGCCTCGAGCTCGGTGATGAGCTCACGGAGAGCCTCTCTATCTGTGGACTCGATAATCTCTTTGTTTTCCTTGGTCGACATGGTGATGATTTGTTTGTGGAGATGAAGTGAGTGAGGGTTAGAAGGTCGTATTCCAGAGAAATAAAAAATGCGATGTTGTTTGTCGTGGGAGGAAGAGAAAAGAGAGAGTTGAAGATGGCAGTGCATCGATGCAGTGCAGTGCATGAGATATAAACACTGCTGCCTTTTTACATGCACCTTCCCGCAATCACTAATAAAAACAACTTTGCAAGCAGGAAAGTCAACAAGATATTTAAAACGTTATAACAAAGAGTTCATATACATTCGACAGCAAATCTAAGTCCAGGTATCAACCTAAGGCAAGCAAAGTAGAGCCAGCACATTGTTGACTCCTATCAGCCAAACACCATAAACACCTAAACAATCAAGATCTTTCATACCATATGCCCATGCTCAAAACACAGTCACAGTATTGACATGACCATTCTTCAAAACCTCAAACACCATTCCTGGAAACCCATACAGCGTCGTCGTAGAATCGCCGTTGGCCTCTGCTCGCCGTGCACCACTCTCTTCCCACCCTCCCAGGAACTCGCAGCTACTGCCCGGACTATCACCCCAGCCGCGGTTGAGAACCATACCTCTCTGTCGCTGCTGGGAATCCTTGTGCGGGAAAGCAGACGCCCATGCTGCGTTCATACGGTCCTCGATTTGTGGAAAAGGCGTTTCTGAATCTGTCGGGCTGTTGTCATCTGCTAAGCCGTCCAAGTAGGCAATCTCCCAGCGGCAACGGCGATGGCGGTTGAACTCGTATGAGCCAGGTATGTTGCCGTGAAGCACCAGTTTAGTGGCCACTAATCGGTCAGGGGAGTGTGATATAATACCATTCTGGCTCTCTGCTTCGCCAGCTTTGCTCCCTGGAGGTGCCTGTGACGGGGGAACTCGAGTAGATACCAGAATGTCAAAGCCAAGATAGAAGTAGTTGTAAAAGCATTCGCCATTTGTATTGAGTCCCACGTGGTCATCCACAGCCTCCTCGTTGTCAGACACATCCGATCCGTCATGCATAGAAGACTGATCCGTATCAGTAAGATCCTCAGGTCGGCCGATATCAGCAGCTTCAGGGCGAGCTTTTGTATTGCTTGCCGTGCGCATCTTATGTATGACCATTTTCTGATCATTCTTGCGATAAATGGCATTTGGAGGACCTAGCTCCATGAGCAGATCCTGGGGAGTTGTCTCGCCGAGGGTGATCCAGAAAGAATTGCTTGTCCATTTTCTGAAAAGCTGTATCTTTCCACCGCCATGCAGTCTAACAAGTGATATCTCGTCGGGATATACATCCTTGCCACGAGGTATCACAGTGGTCGACTTGATGCTGGGTAGTATCTCTGTCCAAAGGGTTGGTCTGGCATCAGCCCAAGAATCACCGCTAAAGACAGCCATAGAGGTCGCAACTTGGCTCGACGCTGATGCAAAAGTTGATACTACATCTTTCTCGGGGGAGTATTCGGAAGGGTTTAGGGAGAAGTTAAAGGCAACGCCGGGATAGGATAAGACGTAGATGCCATTGTCGTCAGGGTTAGAGGGCGGAACAAACTCGCCAGCATATGTAGGCCCGAGTAGTTTATGGTATATGTGTCGGAATGTAGGCCCTGGAGCTGAGTCTCCCGGTACAGGCGATCCTGGAGATGAGGAATCAGTCGTCGGCTTGACGAGATCTCTCTCTTTGAAAGTGATGTGGTTCTTGGTAAAGTCGGTGACCTCAATAAGGCGGAGCCGCTGTTCAGGGCCGTCGAATCTCAGCCGGACGCCATTTCCAGGGAGCTGTACGCCAACGGGCTCGGTGACGGGACGATCAGGGGAGTATAGAAGCTCGATCTTGGGGAAGCGCTGAGGTTCGGCTTTGAGGCGGGTTAGGACATCGTGGAGAGTTGCGCCGAGTACTAGAGATTATGTTAGTTTTGAAGAGAAGGTATTAGAATATGACTAACCTAGAAATCCTAGTGCTCGGCCAGGATGAAGCTGTGCGGTAAAGAGCGACATGGTGATAGTGGCTTATCGCGAGCTGGCCCTGTCAGGGTTGAGCTGTATAAGAGCCGAGCTCTTAGATGAGCTTTGATTACAGTACGTCGCTAGTCATGGGCTGGTGATTCTGGCAGAGCCGAGTTGAATAACTGAGGAAGCAAGGCTACAGTGAGGCACAGAATGGAATGAAAGAGAGCGATCACGAGTATCAGTTGAAAGAGTCTGGATGATTAAGGGGCATTGATTGATTGGGCTTATCGAGTGAGGAGTGACAAGAGGCCCATGTGATGGGATGCTGTGACGCGGGGCACTTTAGCTTAGGTACGTAGAATGGGATGACGTAAGGCGACCACATGGTTCCCTTCTTTGATCTGAGTTGTCAGTTGATTGGCTATTGAATAAATGTGTGTAGATTACTATATCTAGCAATGGTCTTGGTTATATATATATTCTATATTGTTCAAGTCGCTGGTTGCGTAAAAGTTGAGCAAGGAGTTACTGGTTACTTGGCATTAGGGGTCGTTAACAGTCCAAGCTCAGGTCATGGTAACTCCTGTGATCGACGGTTACTTGGAAGCTTGCCTGTATAGCACAAGTCAGTAAATAGTCTAGGGCTTCCAATAACTACCCAATAGAATGCCCAAGACTTGAGAGCATTACACTTAAATAACTTCAGGTGCTATTCATACGAGCCTCGGCAATTAATAGCATCCCCTCTCTGAAGCTAGTTCCTTGCGGGGCGGTCTAATTTAACGGGAGCCCGGGGAACGGCAAAGCTTAAGTGTCTGTCTAATTGCTTTGAGTGTCGTTATTCCCTTAAAGCGTCAACTACCTTGCGGTGATCCCTCAGGTCAATTTCTCAAGCAATTCCTACTGATACACTCTTGGCATCGTCAATATGGCTCCATCTAACTTTGCCGACTACCCCGAGCCTATCGAAGCTCCTCAAGCAAAATCTAACCTCCCGATTGAGAACAATCCCACGTTTCGAGGCATCCCTCTTCTAATCGGCGCTAACATGTGAGTTCTCCCACTCTTGTTATTGCTTCTATCGAGACTGACCTCACGTAGCGTCTCGAGAGTTGGCTTCCTCCAGCAGCAGCTCTGGAACAATGCACAATTCGGCACCATCAAAGATCTTGCTGTCCTTGACGAAGTTCCCTATAGGTTTCATGTATGGCCAATCTCGTCTTTCACAATACCATAGCTAAACACCCTTCAGCCCACCGTCACGCCTCTAGGTCCTACGGGCCCTATGCTCGAGTTTGGATCAGACCTTGTCCAGGCCAAGTATGAAGACTCAAAGGGTCGCTACTACACCGCAAGTGACTATCATGAGATGTACAAGTCTGGCCAAGTGACGCCTCTGCAAGTTGCCGAGACTCTCCTCCCTCTCATCTCCAAGCCTGACGGTCAGTACTCAGATAGCTGGGTTGATTCTCATGGAAAGTACCATCTCGTGCTCGAGGCTGCAAAGGCTTCTACCGAGCGTTATGCTGCAGGAAAGCCCCTGGGTGTCCTCGATGGCGTGCCTATTGGCGTCAAGGATGATACCGATGTCAAGGGCTACCACAACCACAACGGCATGCAATACAACCCATCGGTTCCCTTCTTCAAGGAGCAGGAAAAGTCGAAGTGGCCGGTTCAGAAACTTCAGGAGGCCGGCGCTGTTATTATTGGCAAGAATTGCATGCATGAGCTTGGCTCAGGTGAGTCTATCTACTACGAAACATGTCCAGATAAGTTACTGACCAAAGATTAGATACTAGTGGATGCAATGTAAGCATGACTCCCAGTCCCAGTCCCAGTTCTAGAGACTGAAACTAACACATCCAGCCTGCCCAAGGCACACCCACCAACTGGCACAACAAGTCCTACTACCCGGGCGGTTCCTCTTCCGGCGGCGGCTCCACCGTCTCGGCCGGTGTCGTCCCCATCGTCGTGGGCACCGACGCCGGAGGCAGTATCCGCATCCCGTCCTCTTTCAACGGCATCTATGGCCTCAAGACGACCCATCACCGCACCATCGTCATGAACCACACCATGTGTATCACCGGTCCCATCGCCGCCAACGTCGCAGACCTCACCATCGCCTACCGCATCATGTCCCAGCCAAACCCCGAGTGCCCCGTTCAGAGCCGCTTCGCCCTGTCGGTTCCGCCGCAGGTGGGATCGAAGAAGGTCATGGGCATATATCTCGACTGGTGGGCACAGGCTGATCAGCGCGTCAAGGACATATGCCAGCAGGCTATTGACTACTTTAGTAAAGAGCGCGGCTACGGGATCGTCGACATCTCTATCCCCTACATACCCGAGGCCCAGTGTGCGCATGCTGCTGCCTGTGTTGCTGAAATGGCAGAGAGCGCACGTCGACGAACTCCTAACCCAGCTGACTGGCTCTCTATCGTCTGGCCTGCTAACAAGGTTCTCATGACGGTGGGTGCCAAGACACCTGCGGGAGACTTGCTGAAGTACTATGCGTTCAGGGAGCTCATGATGCGACATCTGGCCTTCTTATTCCAGAAGCACCCAGGTCTTCTCATCATGACACCCACGACGCCCTTGATCGGATGGCCTGTTAACCCAGGCGACCTGAGCTACGGAATGAGCGATGTTAACACCTCGATCCGCAACATGACCTACGTCTTCCTCGCAAACTTGACTGGCACGCCTTCGCTGACAGCTCCTGTGGGCTACGTCGAGCCTGAACAGGGCGAAGGCAAGCTTCCTGTAGGATTGATGGCCACAGGTGAATGGGGCAGTGAGGAGCAGCTCCTGGCATGGGCAGCTGAGGCAGAAGAGTATCTGCACAACGCGACAGACTCGAGCCGGCGCCGACCTAGTGAGTGGCTGGACGTGCTAGACAAGGTCAAGAAAACAGAGGTATCAGAAGAGTAGAACGTCAAGCTTTAATTTGTTGGCTATGTGTTGTGTAAGTGGTCGTATTCTTGACAGCTGAGGTTTCTTTGAAAACATTGTGGTCATTTCATCGTCTTACACAGGAAAAGTCTTCAAGTCGTGCTTTGTAGTCATGTCTTCCGTGATCTCAAGAATGCCCGCTTTAACCCAAGAACTTGGATGCAAGTCCCATGAGGCCTCCCGCGCCCTGCTGTCCACCTGAGCCCGCCTGGTTCTTCAGGTACATCTTAAAAGCGACTTCGCCAGCCTGCTGGATAACACTCTCCTTGCTCGTTCCGTCAGATACCTTGCCCGACGCAGCCTTGTTGTCAAAGAGCTGAGAGACTACATGTTAGCCAATGTGATACATTATGAAGCAAGTGGAAACTAACCTTGCTCGCCTCAGCCAAGGCAAGACCTAGGAAAGCACTCTGGCTGTTACCGCCACTGCTGCTCTGGCCTTGACCCTGGGTGAACTTCTTGAGAGCCTGCATAGCAGCGGCAGTGCCCAGACTCTTGCTGTCCTGCTGAGAGTCGTCGTTGTGGTAGGCACCCTTGTGCTGCTTGATAGCATCTATTCGTAATTCCTGATTAGCTTGCCGTCTCTTCGTGCGTGGAGATGAATGCACAAGGTCAAACTCACCTTCTTCGTCGAGGTCCTCATCTGCGAGCTTGTTCTGCTTCTGGCCAAGAGAGCCTAGGATGCTGCTAAAGAGGTCCTTATCACCAGAAGAGCCAGCATGTTGATTGGCCTCCTCCTTGGCGTTGTCAAAGTCAAGGTTGCCGCCGAGGAAGCTAGCTAAACCGCCGGCGGCGCCTCCGCTGCCTTGGGAGTCTGCATATCTGTTAGATTCGGTCGGTCTGGTGTATGGGAAAGGTGTTGTTGACTAACGAATACCGCCAGCCGGAGGGTACTGCTGTTGCTGACCATACTGGCCCTGTTGCTGCCCGTAGCCGCCCTCTTGTCCGTAGCCCTGCTGTTGGCCGTGTCCCTGTTGCTGCTGATCTATCGGACAAAGCAAGAATTAGCATATACCATCCAGAGCTTAATTCAAGACCGGAATATAGAATGCTCGATAGCTATCGCCAGGGTTGGATGAGGGGCATCATGGAATCATGGCGGGGTAACCAAGCTATCCATGGTAAGGTAAAGGAAGGTAAAGCTAGACATACCCTGGCGCTTGTCCTTGTCATCGTCAAGGTAGTCCTTGGCGGCGCTGATGAGCTTGTCCATGATTGCGATTTGCGTTGAGGAAATAGAGAAGAGTTATGAGTTGATGGTGTTGTTTGGTTCAAGTAGAGAAGAGATGTAAGAATGAAGTCGATGATGGAGGGGATGACAGAGGGGTTTGGCTTATCCCAAGTACCTATTATCAGGTACCTCTTATATCCGCAGTACATCACTAACATCCAATCCAGGCTCAGATTGCGTCTCCCTCGTTACGTGACCCTTGAGTTACCTCATGCGTGTTATGCTTTACCTCCAATCCAATGCTTGCCATGATTGCCGTGCCTGACGTGGACCCAGCTAGGTACTCACTGTACTAGACCTCATGCAACTGGCTACAAAGGTTAATATGGGGAGCTTGCCATGACGCTACGTATTGTAACCACTCAGCAGCTTCTGTTGGGTATTAGCTGTTGCTTGTTTCAGCTGGTAATGGGTCTCTTCCATCATCCATCCTTGGCTGAGGAATTGACCTCAGCTGAACAGCATTGCATCACCAAAGATGGGGAAAGCAGATCGAATAAACACTGAATGGCCGAACATGAAATGAATAGCCGCATGTGACACATCTTTCAAGCTATATACTAAAGATGTCGACTCGTATTTGCTTCCCTATAGATACATGCATATAAGCAACATTGTACAGCACCAAGACGAGCGAGTATTCTGCTCAACCTCAACTCCAGCTATCCATGTTACCCAAGTCATCCAAAAGAATGCGACCATACTTATCCTACACATAAGCAACATTTGCCTTTCCTCATTGTAATGCGTCAATTCATGTACGTGGCGCATCCGGAGCGCGCACCCAATCTGACCATATGCCCCCCTACACCTCAGGTATCTGCTACAACCTCAAGTTGCTTGCAACCAACAATTCAATCGTGTAAAAAACAAGCTCTTGTACAGCATAATCCATAAGTCAACCGGCGTGAGCGTCTCGTATATCCCGCTTTCGCCTATAAATGCAGAAGTGAAATCAGCCCAAACTCCATCATGTCCTGGGCACTGTGCCTCTCTATCCGAGTCAAATCGCATCATGACAATTCCGGCTATTTCATGAGACCCTCCTCTTTTCATTTGTGCTGCATGCCTCGCCAACCAAGCATTTTCAGGAGTAATCTCGTGATTAAGCCATCGAATGGTCAACGGTCGGAGCGTGGCTGGTACTGGTCCTCTTTTTCTCCCTCTTGGCCCATCGTAACCCGCAAGCATTACACAAAGTTTTGGGTCCCTGGGGCCCCTTTCTCCATTCTGGGGAATCCAATGTCCCTGATTTTCTTAGCATTCATACATCACTTAAAGCTCATGCCTGGAAGTTACTCACCGCAGTCCGTACACACATATTCTTCCGACGTCTTGAGTTTCTTTTTCTTGTCGCCTGTTCGCGGGTCTCGCTCCATCGGAATCGCGATACCTGCGTCGCCCTTGATCAGAGTCGGGCTGGCGTTGCCGGTTGTAATTCCCCGGCTTCGTTCTCCTTCGATATATCGCAAGCCAGTCAACATCTCAATTGTGTCCGTATGAGATGCGCCTTCGTAGCGCGCCATCTTATCCTTGAGTGAATCCTGTCGATTACCGCTGGCAGCGCCTTCGAGGTTCTCGCGCGTAAGTGCTTTGTTGAGGGCCGCTCGGTCGGCTTCCGTCAGTCCTCTTTCGCTGCTGGGGCGGTAAAAGGTTCCCGACGATACACCTGTTCCTTCAGATGGTGTAACATCTGACCGAGTGTCTTGGCTGTGAAGCCATTGCTTCTGCGCCTCGTCGTTTTCGGCTTCCTCCTCACGGCGGAGCTCGGCGATGCGGCGTTTCAATCGTTCGTTTTCGATCTTGTGCTCGAGGAAAGAGTCTAACAGTCCAGCATTCTTGGTAGGATACGGGCGTGCCATCATAAACACGGCCTGGCAAAAGGGCGACTGATTATTAGGGTTAGGAGCAAATTTGGCGCCTGCGATGTGAGCATGGCCAACGGTTTCAAAAATTGCATATTCAGCATCCTTCTTTTTGAACCGATAGAACAGTCGTAGCGGGTTCCCTGACGCGATAGACTCGTTGAGTTCTGCAACAAAAACACCCTGATCGTCTGGGTGGATCAAGTCCTTGAGGAAAACGTCTTGTATTTCTTCCACGCTGTATCCAGTGACTTGAAGAATGCTGGGCGATGCATACTTGATGCGGCCATTGGCATCGAGAATCTGTAAAAAGTCCCTGAGCTCCTCTACAACTTTGGCGGGCCAATTTCTTCGCTTGGTGAACTCAGTCAGGGTGCTGGCGCCGGCGAGGTTCATATTGGCGAAAGCCCCAGCAGGGAGGGGCCCTGCACCAGGGACATTGTTGGCGGCGGTATTGAATTGATTTTCAGCTCTCGCGACAGATTCTTCCGTGGAGGATTGCGCATTGCTGAAAGAGCCGTTCATGTTGGATTCGTCGGCGGATTCGAGGCTCATCGAGACGTCGCCGATTGAGCCCAGCATGTTGTTATCGAGCATGGCCATGATATCGTTGTCTTGACCATCAACGCCCACCTACAGTACAATCGGGTTAGCCGAAAGAGTTGCAGATCAAGGTTGCGTTGGCTTCAGCCGAGGGCGTGCTGTAGGGCCGCAGCCCCGACGTGGCCCCGCGGGGAGTGGTGAATAACCTGGCCGCCCGTCATGTCGGGGAGAGAACCGATATCAAGATTGAATCCGAAGAAGTTGTTGTTAAGGTAGTTGTTTGGGCGAGGGGCGCCCTGAGGCGGAGGGGGAGGTGGAGGTGGTCCGTGGGACATGGTTGCGGCGCGTTTATGTGGCAGTCGAGCATGGCAAGGGCCCAAAGAGGGCAATTCCAGTGGCCTTGAGCTTGCTTGGCCGAGGCCGCTTCAGCGCAGGACTCAGTGGACGTAATAGCGGTAGTGGTAGCGATAGCGACTGGGGATCGATAGGTAGTCTAATTGGAGATGACACTGCAGTGACGCGAGGACCCTGGGAAAGCTCAAGAAATATAAAAAAGAGATATTCAGCAATAGTCGAGATCGTTGTGGCGATTTCCAGTCTCGGTTCTGGTTGCAGATATGATATGCGAGTATTGCTGCACGCTTGGCTCGGACTGTGAGGGAGTATGTCGATTGTTCCGTTGCTTTGCCTCTTAACTCTTCAGAAAGAGATGGCAAAGCGCATCAAAATATGGATCGAGGAGTCGAAGAGAGCATCTATACTCAACAGATTAGAAACTAGAATAAAAGAGAGCTGTCGTTATGAAATAAGCCGAGGGGGAGGGGTCATGAAGGCAAGAGGCGATGTTGCACGGGGCCCAAAGACACAAGCTTGGACCGAGTTACCTGTTTAACAGCCTGCGAGTGGATAGTTATACGGGATAAAGTACAAAGCCTTGAACATCTCAGAGTGGGCAAAGCAAGATAAGGTAAGAATATATGTATGGTGAGATGAGATGAGACGGAGGAGTGGGACAGCACAAGATGAGATGGATATCAAACAGACTTATGGCCTACCAAGTAGCGTCTCTGAAAACAAAGAAAGGTCTTTGCCGCTCGTCTGAGTCAAGCAAAGGTTCGTAATCGTCCTGTACGGTACAGATCGTCAAAGGACACAGAGGATGGGCAGAAACAGTAGTAGCAGAGACTTTTATTTTCCCCTTGCTTGGGTCTGTTTGTCTGATGACAGGGCAGAAACTTGGTGCCGAGTGTGTCGGAAATCAGTCTACGTATGAACCGAACCAAACCAAGAGCCTCCTGTCCGTCGCGCGTTGCATCACTCCATTCACGACCAAGTTTGTTAGGTACGATTTGGCCCAAAAACATGGCACTTTTGCAAAATTGGATTCTCGTACACATGGGAAAATGGGCATGTAACGTCATGCTGGGATGAGGGCCTGTTGTGCCCAAAACTGGCCAGTGCTTGGCTTTTGCTAGCAAGACTCCTTGTCTCTCCGTCTTAAGCCTCTAGGCCGATCAAGGGGCCTGCATGCCGGAGGTTATGCCCCGGGAAAAGCGGGCGTCATGGTCTTTGGAGATTTTCCGGTCGAGCTGATTGGTTCTTGAGATGGGAGTCCTCGAGTTAGTGCGGACTAGGCATACCACGGTGCTTCCTTTAGCCCTGGCTTGGCGCCTTGACCCACTAGCGGGATCCAGCACCAAGGGTCCAGCGGGCAGTAGCGCGGCCCGCATCCACAGTGGCTTAGTAAATGTCTGTGTAGCGTCTCATTCGAGGCTCAAGTGCCTCTCGTCCAAAAGTCGATTCTCGTATGCATTCATGATGAAAGATATGTTTGACTTTCAGGGGGATCATCGCGGGGCCGTTCTGGGCCCATTCAATAGATCGAGATCAAATGCATCGGAAAACATGAGGATATCGAGTTTTATAATGAGACATCAGCCATGTCTTGGTATAAAAAACAGACATCAGCTGCATGTCTGATGTTGGTAAGCAATACTGCCTAGCAATGTCTGCAGTCTTTCGATGAGAAAGCTAGCTTACAAGCTACGATACAGCTAGGTTGAGATTCCTACCCATGTTCAAGATCAAGACCTAAGCATCTAGAAAAGCTCTTTAGACTCATCCAGACCCTGAAGGCCAGAAGCATTCCCCTCCCACATTCAGGGTCTGAGGGTCTACACACTGAGCGGGATGGCGCTGCTAATGGATGGATCACAGCCTCTTCAGGGTCTTTGGAACCTGCTTGAGTTTCTGACGTCGAAAAGACGTAATCCTTCGGGTGATAGACAGCATGATGGCTGCAAAAAACCAAGACAACTTGTCATGATGGATCGTTTGTCATGATGGTGAACTGAAACGATCACCAAGCGAAAAATACGGTAAAGGGTAACTATCTTCTACTTCTATCGGTTTTACTTTTTAAAACTCGTCTCCTTTTTCCAAAAAAAAAAAATTCCCTCGTTGAATGAATTGTCTGATTAGTGAACAAGACGTACGCTGCTGTTGCCCGGGCTTTCTCACATGTGCTCCTCGCTGAAACCACGGATAAGTATCCTTGCACGTGATCACGCATCAGCTGTTCTTGCCTCTCAACGCGTCTCTGCCTGCAACGGCGCGTTACTCATCAGCTTGCACTTGGCTGCCTGATCCACACACATTCGAGATCGTCCTTTCAACCAAGACATCGACCTCTTTGCGACTTTTGTACCACGTGTCTTGCTTAGTAGATGACACAGCCATTGCGCTTATAGACGCTGGCCTAGTCGTATCCTCCTCGATGTGATAGCTGTCACAATGTCTAGAATTGACAAGCTCTCGATCTCCGGTGTCCGATCCTTCAGTCCTTCTGTTCGAGAGGCTATCCAGTTCAACACCCCTCTGACCCTCATCGTGGGGTATAACGGCTCTGGGAAGACGACAATCATCGAATGTCTGAAGTATGCTACGACCGGCGAGCTGCCGCCCAACAGCAAGGGCGGCGCTTTCATCCATGATCCAAAGGTGCCCTGATCCAGTCTTGAATTCTGTGATCCTGCGTGCTAATACTTTATAGCTTTGTGGTGAGAAGGAGGTGATGGCCCAGGTGAAACTACAATTCCGATCGATCAACGACCGTCAACATGTCGCAACCCGAAGTCTGCAACTCACCGTCAAGAAAACTTCCCGCTCTCAGAAAACCCTCGATTGTTCTTTAGTCGTAGTTAACAACGGTGAACGCACCACGACCTCAACCCGGCAAGCCCAACTAGATGAAATGATACCTGAGCGTCTCGGCGTCTCACCGGCGATTCTCGATGCCGTCATCTTTTGTCATCAGGATGAATCTCTCTGGCCATTAAGTGAACCAGCCGCCTTGAAGAAGCGCTTCGATGAAATCTTTGAGGCCATGAAATACACAAAGGCTATCGATAACCTCAAGGTACTACGAAAGAAGCAGGTCGAACAGCTCGGCAAGCTGCAAAATGACGAAGCCCATAACAAAGTGAACAAGGATCGTGGCGATCGAGCCGAAAAGAGGATGAAAGCCTTGCAGGCAGAGATTGAGGGATCTCGTGAGACTTGTGAGTCCATTAGTGCTGAAATGGAAGAAACTCAAGACAAGATTCGGAACACTCGGGAAACAGCAAATAGTCATCTTGCAATTGTCCAAAACCTCAATACCAAGCGTGAACAGCTCGAGTATAGAGAGGAGGCCGTCAAAGAGCTGAAGGCCACTATTGACGAGCTCCCCGAGGACGATGCCAAATTAGAGAGCGATCTTGCACATTACGAAGATCGTATGCAGCATCTCCAAGAAGAGGCCGACCAAAACAAAGCTCAGTATAACGAACTTCAAACTGAGCTGGGGCAGTCGCGGAAGGATTTATCTATTAAGCTTTCTGAGCAAGGCAAACATCAGTCAGACAAGGACAAATATGAACGTCAGTTGAAGATACGCATGGAGACAATCCAAGAAGCTGCCCAGTCCTATGGCTTCTCGGGCTTTGACAGCGATCTCTCAGACCATCACGTCAAATCCTTCAACGACCGACTTCAAAAGCTCCTAGGTGAGAAGAAGCGTGATCTGGAGCGTCTGCAGAAAGAGAACTCTGCCGAGCTAGACCGGGCCACTGGTGTCATCACAGAGCTTGAAGGTCGCAAAGCTGCCCGCACGCAAGATCGCGTTTCCGCTAAACAACGAATGAGCGCCATTGAGAAGCGAACTGCTGTCCTTCAGAATGAATCGGCCCAGATAGATGTGGACGAGGGCGCCAAGGCTCTCCTCGATGGGCAGATGCAAGACCTTGATAGCAGGTTTCAGACAGCTCAGAAGTCCTTCGAAAACGCAGACTGGAATCGCCAGCTGTCCGACGAGAACGACAAATTGCACCAGCTCGAAAATGAGAACGACAAGCTGGGTAGAGAACTTGTCGAGTGCACCCGTCTTGCGTCCGAGCGAGCCCAGCTCGACTACAGAAAGAAGGAACTTGCCGACCGCAAGCGTAAGCTAGAGACTTTGACAACTACTTGGAAGCCAAAGCTCGACAAGACCCTCGGCAGCGATTGGGATCCAGAGACACTTGATGCCAAATTCCAATCCGTGGTTGAGGACCAGAACAAGGTCGTCGCTGACGCGCAGAAGCGACGCGAGCAAACCCGTCAAAAGCAACAGAAAGTGGAGTTCAGGATGCGAACCGCTAAGGAGTCTCTGGATAAAAAGTTCAAGGAGATTGCGACTTGTCAACAACGAGTAGTTGATGCTCTTCGTACGGTTCGCGATAATGCAATTGTTGAGGACTACAAAGAAGAAGTTGAGGCAGTTGAACAGCAGGTTGACGAGCTGAAGAACGACCTGAGTCTTTTTGATGCTCTTGTGGACTACTACACCAAATGCAAGCGCCTGCTTGATACCAAGCGGAAGTGTTTGCTATGCGACCGTCACTTCGACGACAGCCAAGCTGCAAGCATGGAACGACTGAGCAAGAAGATTGAGAAGCAGCTTGACCCCAAAGGCAAAGTCGATACTGAAAAGGACCTCAAAGAAGTGGTGGCAAGCTTAGAGAAACTGCGTTCCGTACGATCGTCGCATGACACGTACGAGCGGTTATCGGCCGAAGTGCCTTCTCTTCGCGAAGAGTGCAAAACAGCCCAAACCGAGCTTGATACTTTGGAGAGACAAGCTGAAGAGCAAACTTCTGTCCTGTCGGCCGAGGAGGAAAAACAGAAGGATCTGGAAGACATGTCTAAGACTGTCGTAAACATCACTCAGACGGTCAAGGACATTGGAGAATCTGAAAGTCAGGTTGATCGTATCATGTCTCAGCAAATGTCGGGCGGAGCAACCCGAAGTCCTGAAGAGATCCATGCGCTCCAAGCTGGCCTATCTGATCAGATGAGAAGCCTCAAGAATCGTATTTCCAAACTGACTACAGACCGTCAGCGTACGAAGGATCAGCTCAACTCGCTCGAGCTTGAGAAGAGCGAGTTGAGGAACAAGATCAGTCGGGCCGTGGGTCAATTGGACAAGAAGCAGGACCTTCAGACTCAGATACAGGCGTTGAAGGAAGAAGTCTCACACCAACGAGAGGTCATTCAGCGTGCTGATGAGGAGTTGGAAAACATTGAGCCCAGCATTGTTGAGGCAAGGTCCGCTCGCGATGAAGTGCTACGACGTGGTCGTGCCAAGGAGCAAGTCATTGTCGATGCTCGCGATGCTGTCGCCAATTCGGTCCACGAGTTGAAGATGATGGATGCCGATATCCAAGACTACATCGATCGTGGTGGCCCCTCCAACCTTGCGTCTAATCAACGAGCTATTGCTACACTCGAGAAGACAATTGCGAGCACTGAAATGGAAGTCGCAGATCTCACTGTGCGTACGAATAAGCTGAAACAGAACATTGACAATGGAGATCGCAAGAAGAAAAACATCAAAGACAACCTCAACTATCGTAAGAATCTACGCTCGATTGACGTTATTCGTCAGGAGATATCCGATCTGGAAGACCGCAATGCCGACGAAGACTATGAACGTCTTCAGGCCGAAGCTCGCATGCTGGAGAACCACTACAATCGCCTTCTTGCTGAGCGCGGCTCCGTCATGGGAACTATGAAAACCAAGGACGAGGAGCTTGGAAGACTCCTTCAAGAGTGGGAAATGGACTACAAGGATGCCAAGAGAAAGTATCGAGAGTCTCACATTCGTGTGGAAACGACCAAGGCAGCTATTGAAGACCTGGCGCAGTGCAGCTCGGCCGTTGACAAGGCTGTCATGCAGTTTCACGCAATGAAGATGGCCGAGGTGAACCGCATTGCTGGTGAATTATGGCAGAGTACATACCAAGGAACCGACATTGATACAATCCTGATTCGCTCTGATAACGAAGCAAACTCAGGCAAGCGCAGCTACAACTACCGGCTTTGCATGGTGAAACAAGACACGGAGATGGATATGCGTGGCCGATGTTCAGCTGGACAGAAGGTTCTCGCATCTATCATTATTCGTCTGGCGTTGGCTGAGTCGTTTGGTGTCAACTGTGGTCTCATTGCTCTCGACGAACCCACCACAAATTTGGATCGCGACAACATCAAGAGTCTAGCGGAGAGTTTGCACATGATCATCAAGGCACGCCAGGCCCAGAGCAACTTTCAGCTCATCGTCATCACACACGACGAGGACTTTTTACGGCATATGAGGTGTAGCGATTTCTGCGACAGTTTCTTCCGTGTCAAGCGAGACGAGCGACAAAACAGTGTCATTTCACGGGAGAGCATCACAAAGATCTTTTAATCAGGGAGATGTAAACGTCACAGACACGTTGATGGGCGAATGATGCCGGATAAAAATTGTACAATAATCAGGAATATTGCAAGTGCCGGGTGTTGGGGTTGGCGTCGGGAATGTATAAATGTCAACGTCTACTACTACTCTGCTTATACATAATGCGTTCGAGGTTTGCAGTTACTGACTTGACAGGGATGAGAAACCAACAATCCCTGGCCGCGATGGAATCATTTTGCTTTCGGGGATGACTATTCCCAGATCTCATTCCCCAGAATCGAGATCTAACTCGATTAGATCGGAATGCCGTTGGACGCGCAGTCCCAGCAGAGTTAGGAGGTAAAAAGATGCGGTCAAATAACAACGAGTCATTCCAGCGTCTAACCTATTCTACAACAGGTGCAATATACGGATACGATTATGAAGATACGTAAAACTTGACGGCATTAGGACCCGGCAATAATATTTGAACTCCACCCACACTCGGCCTCTGTCGTTGACGTCTTTATTCGACCTCAACAGCACCATTTCTCCACCCTCCACGAGCCAGCGGCCAAGCTTCATTCGCCGAACTAATATGTACAGACCGGGGGAATGGTGTCTAGACGGGGGTTAAAAGACTCCTGGTCTTATTGCCGGGTATGTAGTCATCATATTGGGAACCCCGTTCTCGGACAAGAAACCCGATGGCTTCCAACTCATCTCAATTTCTTCTTCCCTTTCGCTTCTCGCTCTTTGATTCCAGTTGCGTTTGGTCAGGATTTCCATGATTTGCAAACTGGGACAGCTCTTTGCTGAAATAGTCAACCACCGGAGCCTATTTCGAACACGACGATAGTAAGAAAAGGCAACGGATACTTAATTACCAATCATTGCTGCGGACAACGGCGACCCCCGGTCAAGATCCTTTTATAACTAGGTCTACAACTCAACTCAACATAAGGGGACAAGGGGAGAAGAGCTTTCCATTCTTAAACCTCGGAGGCTTCTCTAACGACAATGGTTCCTTCAACGCCAACACCAGACCGGAGGACCAGCTCGGACAGCACTCTGGACGTTGAAAGAGACGGGGCTTCTACCCATGCATATGCAGCAAATGGAGACTCAGAAAACCCTACCACCGGCCCCGAAGGAGCGGAGACAACGCCGGCCGGCACAGGTCCGTCCCCCGGAGCACCTGAGGCTGGTGACCCCGAGGCTGGACGGACCAAAACAGAGACTGTCTTGATCATAGGAGCCCTCTGTCTTGCACTCTTCCTTGCTGCTCTGGACACGACCATCATAACCACAGCTGTGCCAACCATTTCCAGCGAGTTCAACTCTAGTCAAGGTTACATCTGGATAGGAAGTGCCTATCTGCTTGGCAACGCCGCTTTTGTTCCAACATGGGGTAAGATCTCAGATATCTTTGGCCGCAAGCCCATCATCCTCGCAGCGGCCGTCACCTTCTGGATCGGATCCCTGTTGTGCGCTGTCAGTAATGGCATGGCCATGCTCATCGCCTCTCGTGCCATCCAGGGCATAGGCGGCGGTGGCCTCGTTGTGTTGCCCAACATCGCCATCAGCGATCTCTTCTCTATAAGGAACCGCGGTATGTACTTTGGTATTCTGGGCATGGTGTGGGCATTGGCATCAGCTCTTGGTCCTATTCTTGGCGGTGTCTTTACTAGCAAGGTCACTTGGCGATGGTGTTTTTACATCAACCTCCCACTCTCGGCAATCGCCATTGTTATCCTCGTCTTTGTCTTGAAGCTGCACAATCCGAAAACACCTATGAAGGAAGGTCTCATGGCTTTGGACTGGCCTGGCAGCATTCTCATCATTGGCGGTACCATCATGTGGTTGCTTGGACTTGAACTTGGCGGTGTTACTTTTCCATGGGACTCTGCCACGACCATTTGTCTCATTGTTTTTGGCATCTTTGTCGTTGCCCTCTTCCTCGTATATGAGTGGAAGGTTGCTCAGATCCCCGTCCTGCCCGTTCGACTCTTCAGCACGCAGAACAGTGTCGCAGCTTATGGAGTGGGCTTTACTCACGCCTTTGTCTTTATATCTGGTAGTTATTGGCTCCCACTCTACTACCAGGGTGTCCTTGGCGCATCTTCACTTCTCTCTGGTGTCTACCTGCTGCCGTATGTGCTTTCTCTCTCCTTCATCTCAGCGGGCGTCGGAGTCTACATCAAGAAGACGGGCAGGTATAAGCTCGCTATTGTCTCTGGTCTAGTCGTCACTGTCCTTGGCTTTGGCCTCTTTATCAACCTCGAGCCACGCGCCAACTGGGCAAAGATCATCGTCTTCCAGATCATCGCGGGCATTGGTATCGGTCCCAACTTTCAGGCACCCCTGATTGCACTCCAGACAAACGTCGAGCCGCGAGATATTGGATCGGCGACATCGTGCTTCGCCTTTATCCGCCAGCTGGGCACGTCCATCTCGGTCGTCGTGGGTGGTGTTATCTTCAACAACGAGATGGAGAGCCAGTACCCTAGACTCGAGTGGGAGCTTGGCCCAGAGTTGGCAGGCAGATTATCCGGTTCCAACGCGGCAGGAAGTGTCGAGCTCGTGGGCTCGTTGACCGGTGAGGACGGCAGAGTGGCCAAGACCGCCTACTGGAAGAGTCTACAGACCATGTACATTGTCTACACGTGTTTTGCTGGACTATCACTTGTCATCAGCATGTTCATCAAACAGGTGAGCCTTAGCAAGGATCATCAAGAGCACAAGACGGGTTTGAAGTCCCTCAAGCGTCGGGACGATGAGAAGGAGGCGGTTGATAGTGGGAACAATGGGGTAACGAGCGAACGTGAGAAGACGACTGATAACTAAAAAGGGATTTTTGTTTTTGTGTCAAGCTTGGAAATACCCGCAGTTCATATAAAGCGAGACTGTTCTTGTCGTATACATGTATCAGCATATTCGAGCGCTTTAAAACGATGTTAGCGTACCTAGATTGTAATAGACCTTTGTTAATAACAAAATTTTATGTTCCTTCTACTCTTTAGTTTAGGTCATTATCATCGATCTAATCAACATGTTCTCGTCTGGAATAGCTTCTCTCCCTCCTGAATAGTTCTCTTCCACTCCTCGTAATCAAATCCGAGATCCTCCAACGTCTTAATCTCATGCCTCCGATCTCCCACTTCGCGACTAGCGAGCTTGATTTTTGGTACTCTCTCCCTCACCCACCGCTTATCCAATCCCCAATACGGCGGCGTCTTGCCCTCACCGTCGTTCTCGAGGCCCAGCTCAGGGGCCTTAGCCGCTGTCTTACTCAGCTCATATAGACGGTTGATGTAGTCTACATCCTCTGGGAAGAACATGAGATGAATTGCCTTGCCCTCTCCCTTCTCCTTGTGTCGCTGCTCTACCCACGCCTCCATATCAGCCTCGGACGGGGGGTTCAGACGTCCTGACCAGATACGAGCAATCACGGCGCTCTGTGCCTCGGCGATGGGGAATGGCACGATTCTCTGCGGAACGCTGAGGAATGAGAGGGTGGGATCTGCAGTATAGAGGATCTGTTCCCAAAGATGTGCTGCATGGCCGCCGCTGGGAACCACGACAGATGGGTTGAGAGATTTGAGAAAGGGGTATGAGTAGTGGAAACCGGTGCAGAAGATGACGGCGTCAACGTCTGTCTCGACTCGGCCATTAGCAAAGCGGACATCGCGCTGTGACGGGAGGAACTCGACTATCTCGGGCACAGCGGCAGCCCATGAATCTTTAGGAAGCGGTACAGCTGTGGGCTTCTCCTTTTCAGATATGAAGATGGGGTGTTTTGCAACGGCTGAGAGCTGTGCGCTAACGTCAACACCAGACGCAGAGTTTCCAACCACGATGACCTTCTATACAGTTGTAAGCAAGCAGATAGATTAGAGAATGGGATGGCTAGTTTGTGTACCTTGTCTTTGAAGTCATGGGGTCGACGGTAGAATTTGGAATGGGAGATGGCACCCGGATACGCCTTGTCAAACTCGACAAGACCAGGTATATCTGGTACAAAGGGGTCTTTGTAATGTCCGCTCGCCACTACGACAGCGTCGTACTCCTCCTTGGTGGCTTTGTTGCTCTTTAGATCAAGCACCTCGACCATCCACGGCTTTGAACGATCTGAATCTGGCTCCTCGATGTTCAGCACCTGAGTCTGGAAGGAAATGTGAGGAGTGAGCTCTTGGGCGTAATCCTTCAGATACTGCAACACGACGCTATGCCGGGGAAACAGTGAGGAGCCCTGAGGGAATTCTTTATCGGAATATCTCATGAGAGAGTGCGGAATGTTTGTCTCAAGAAGATCGTAGATGGGAGACATAAACTCGGCATCTCCGTTTCCGTCGGGCCGGAGGGCTTGGTCAGGAGCATAGCTGGGCTGCGTCCTAGGCACTGAGAAGCCTTGCTCTCGGGCTAGAGGCGTGTAGTTCCAAACGCCACCAGGCGTAGCACGCTGTTCGAATATGCGAATCTTGGAAAACTTCTTTTCCGCGAAGATATATCTAGATAGAGCGTTAGCAGAGAGGCCAGACTGCGAATAAGTAACATATTACTTGGCTGCAGCGAGGCCACTGGGCCCAGCGCCGATAATGGCGATGCGGTTAACCTGGAGTTTTTCGGCCAACGCCATGGCTTTCAGAACCTGGAGTTAATATATGAGCCAGGCTAAATAGACAAGTCTAACAGAGTAAGAACAAAGTGATAAAAGCACTTATATTATATGAAACAAAATGCGGACCGGAATGTTTGATAGTATAGCGGTTGAGAGGTCTCAAAGACGATAAAAGTTACCATGTAACGTCATGCAGTGCCCATTCTTTCACCAACAAGAATATTTTCTCGTCTCGTTCAACAGCTGACAAAAGATACCGGCAATGGATTCCGCAAAATAGCCTCACCAGTTCGGTGCTGGTCGGGTCCCGTTACGGATCGAATGATTGTCTCGCTGAGTCTGATTACCGGACTGGGCAACCCCGGTGGGGCTCCGCGCTCCTCCGGCTCCGGGCATCGGAGTTTAGCCGCTGCTGCCGGTTCTTATTATGTCAACGTCCCTTCTTAATTACTCTCGTGCAAGCACGCGATTTGACGACACGATGGCGAATATTTATCTGATGTGACTCGTTGTTGTTTTCATCTTGTAAGCTGAGTTCTTCCTTTCTTCAACATCAGCTATACTCGGAAGCTTTTATCCAGCTATAAAGTTGATAACACTTACCTCTATCCAACGGACCAAGTCATGCCACTCACGACATCCTCGATTACCTATATTAGTATCGTATGAAAGTATTAATCCGTCAGTATCGCCTCCGTATAGTATCCCATCCCAAGAATTGCCAGCCGTCCTAGGTTCGCTTCATCTCGAGGTGTTTCGCCAGCGGATACAAAACCAATCTTAGCGAGGCAAGCAAGCTGATAACATGGTTAATCACAAGCAGCGGCTCATAGCACAGCTCAGGTCTATGGTCGTTGCCGCAGTTTTAAAGAGATGTGAAACCACACCTTTCCAGTTTAGACTCTGTGCGTCAGAGCAGATTGAAGGTTCTCATGCACCGAAGATTCGGCTATGCCAAATACTCAACTAATACCAGCTTTCACCACGTAAACATCGTGGAATAGATGGAACCAAACGCGATTCGACTTGAGCAGCGTGCTTGCCTCTGGAACGAATAGCAGTATAAGAGCTATGACAAACTCAGGGAGAGCATCATCATCGATTTCACGGGTGCTGAGTCCGGCAACTCTTCACTTGAATACCACAGTGTCCTTTCCCCTGACCAGTGAGATGACATTGCGGTTTGCCAACAAAATATTGAGAAGCGCATGAAGGGAATGGATCACTCATCTCTCCTATCAAGGGTTTGGTGAAGGGCCCATCCCTAAAAGAAGGGCGATCGCTCGGGAAACTCTAACCCCCTGACACCGCCCCGAGTCACCTTGCCAATGACCTTTTCCGCAATGTAAATATAGCATTTTCCTTAGTTGGACACATCGGGACCTCATGGCCTTAGGAGACGCTTCTGCCTCTCCTAGGCACTAAGATGCACTTATGACATTATGATATCCTGTCGCGGCTATTTCACGTACGTCACCAGGAGGAGCTGAGGCGGCGGTTCGATGTAATCTATCCGGATATCATCCAGGAGTGCCTCCCCACGGGAACATTAAGTCGGTCCAGTTACTTACTTTGCTGGGGCTGAACCTCCATCTGGCCTGGCAGCAACCTCAGCATACTTGACCGTCGGCATAGGAGCATGGCAAGCCACAATTGTTGGCTTGAATCGACTGAGCCCTGAGTTGTGGAAGTATCGAATAACCATTGTCCCTCAAGGAGAAGCCTCCGTTCTCACGCTTCTCGAAGCATTTCCGACAGGATGGACAGCGGCGCAAGGGGCATTTATCATGAACATGTTCGTGGGGGTATTGGCGGGATATAAAGGCATGGCCATAGCGTATCTTGGCATAGCGATGGTGTTTCCAGCAATAGGAAGGCAGAGCTTGGAAAAGCTAGCGAAGCCATTCGTCCCGAGACGTGCTTTGAATCGATTGGGTATGCCCATGGGCCAAATATTATCGAGACTATTGGAGAAGGTGGGAGTTATAACGCAGTAGCAGCCTTGAAGCAATTTGCTGCGGTTGAATGAAGCAGATTCTAATTAAGGAAGTGTGAATAGAATAAGGCGTTGCTCGGATACGGATGAAGTTGACGGGGTGTCAATTGCCTCTCCTGCCTTTGGGGACGCACTTACCCTGCCATTTACAGTTCATGTTTGTGAGCAGTCACGACTGCGATTGTTAATAAGGTCTTGTGAATTTACTTTTGATACTCAAACTTTCTTAGGGCCGTTGCGTGCCAAGACTAGGCACTAAATGAATTGAGTAAATGCGCACATCATTCCAACGGCGACACAGCCTCATTGCTTGGGTCGTTGGCAGGCCTCAAACGGTTAAACGCAAAGACTGTGATAGTTTAGACAGAGGCTCTGTCAGCCCTATCTATGTCTGGCACCCTCTATCAACTTTGAGCTGGGACAAAAATGTCATTATATCGCACAAGGCTTCGCTGACGTGTGCAATTAATAAACCAAGTGGGTTCTAATAAATCTGACATGCATCTGATGGATTGTATCCGTACCTTACCTGACAGTATGTACGCGTACTGTAATTTTCGCAGTAATCCCTCCATGTGGCCGGGTAACGTCGGTCACCCCACGACCGGCCACCCCCACAAACCGGCCACTTTTTCACATCCACGAGAATTTAAGGCTATAGATAGATTTCTTCACAACACAACGCAGAATTATTCAATAAAATTGAGAATTTCACTAATGAATATTCAGATGGAACTCATAACATAAATCTGAAAGTTTTACTCGCTGGACTTTTCTGGATGTTTGGACGGGTTGCAGAACCTTCCACATCTTCTCTCGGGCGTTCTTAATAGATTCAATCTTTGTAAATTCAGCATTGCCGTTAAAAGTGATTTTTCGGCGCCGTTTTGGCCGCATTTCTTTATTTTTATATCTCA